>CM031611.1:9573-34403 GCA_018398815.1 Conus ventricosus
GATCAGCTGACGAACTCGACTTCGTTTTTGTTGTTGTTGTTTTTTTCTCCCGAATTTTTTTTTTCGCGGGACATAGAATGAAAAAGTGGATTCCAGGGACAGGCTGCATGATTTCATTATTTCGGGGGACAAATACGGATACTCCGGACGGTAGGCAGCCCTGCCTGCCATTCAAAATTATATCCAAAATTCTTTCTCCTTTCAATTCATCTGGTGATGCGGTAGTCGGTGGGGATGGGGGAGAACCTGGTGATTTAGGGTTGGGACTTGCTTGGTCTCACTCGTCCGCCCCTGTCACAATCGCCGGTCTCGTATTCTTCGGCCACCGTTTGTGTGTGTGTGTGCAAGGGGAACGAGTGTTTTCTGTTTGCGAGCGTGCGTGCGCACGATTAGTCATTTGGATGCGTGGTTGGAGAATTGTGTTATTTTTTTAATGTTACTATAAAGTGTGGGGATAATCGTGCCATTGAATTATGATTATTTGTAAATGTGATGACAGTTGTAAAGTAATGGTTGTTGTACTCATCAAGTTCAATTCCTAAGAAAGGAAAATGTTGAACGTGAGTGAAGGAAGGATGAAGATATAAATTGCTATTCGTTTGTTTAGCCTGTTAATTTAATGTAATCTCTTGCCTGCTTCGTGTGAGAAGACCTTTAGCGAACATTCCTCATTTGGTTTGTTTACTGTTTTATGCTCAGGTCTGTTGAGCTGGTGTTACTAATGTATTCAGCAAACACCTCCCCTCGCCCTTCATGCGAGTGGCTGCTAGGATTTAGCAGCATATTTCAAACCGTACTGACTGCGGGGTTCTAGTACCCTTCTTTCCTTCCAGTTCCTTCCCTTCTCTCTCCTCCCGGGGGCTTCACCCGAAGCTTGTGCTCTTGGGGCCACAGTGTGTGAGGAGCGTGTGGACTTCGCTGGATGGTCCTAACCCCTGTCCGGGACCTTCAGCGGCAACGCCTCGTCCCACGGGATGCGTTCTCCACTGTCCTCGGACTTCCTACAGCCCATGTGACCAGTGTGGTTAGCTCTGTGTCGTGCCATTTGGGGGTGTGTGTGTGTCAAGGGTGTCGGCATTGAAAGACTCTATTCAAGAACAGACCGGTTTGGGGCACCTGAGTCGACACGATACTCTAGTGGACTTTGGGAAGGCAGGTGTGGGGGAACCACATGAAGCACGGAAAGGAATGTGTGTTGGAAATGATTATTTATGATTATGGTTATGTTGTGTGCGTTGAAATGCTTGTTTGTGACTTAAGTGTAACTGTATGTTGTGTGTGTTGAAATTGCTTAATTGTGATTGTGCATGTTGTGTGTGTTTAAATGCTTATTTGTGACTATGTGTGTGTTGGTGTGAATAAATGGTGTATTGTATCGTAATCTTTCTTGTGTGGTCTCTTGCGAGGCGTGTGAGGTCACTCCCTCCCTTCACTCCCTTCAGACCGAACCTGTCAGGGCAGACCTCCAGGGGTCGGTCGTGACACCCCCCCCCACCCCCCCCCCCCCCCCCCCCCCCCCCCCCCCCCCACCCCCCCCCCCAAAAGAAAAGTGCAGTTAATTTTGCAAAGGTTGTCACAGGAGTCTGATGGAGACTCTGATTCTGAAAATGAAACAAGGCAGTTGTCAGGATTTTGGTCCTCTTGGTTAATAATGGAAAGCAAGGAGCAGGACAAACCACTTTCTGCACTAAGCCCGTTTGCAATACAGAAGGGCTTCCAAGGTATTGGTAAGATAATGTTGCTTATAGCCAGCGACCGCAGAGGGCCCACATCAGGGCTGTCACCACGTTAAAATCAACTCACCAGTCATTTAAAAAAAAAAAAAAAAAAAAAAAAAAAAAAAACCCCACTTTCACACATCTCGTTAAATGACATCGTCTACAAACGCACCAGAAACTTTGTTAAAAAATCTTTCTTCCGTAAAATCTTAAATCAGATGAAAAATGTTAATTTCTCTCAAAAACTTAAGGATCACGTCAGGCGGGACATCCCTGAACAGGATCTTCATGGACTCCGCTGTAAAATGTTTGTGTCTCACATCGTGCAAGTCCCAACACTCTAAAAGAACATGTTTCATTGTGAGTGGCGCATGACATGGAATGCACCACGGAGCTTCTTCACTCTTTAAAGGTAAGAATGGGTAAAATACGAATGGCCGGTGTGCAGCCGGCACAGAACCGTTTCCTCTTTACGACCACCCGACGTAGATGGGAGGAAGTCTTTAAGGTTTGGACGGATTTGAAAGAGTTTGTTATTCGTCTGTGTGTTCCAATCCTCCTGCCAGAGGTCTCTCACATAATCGTTAATTTTGGGTTTCACATCTGAGCAGGGGATATAAGTGTTGGACAGTTTCTCTCTTGTGGCGTTCTTGGCTAAACGATCAACCATTTCGTTCCCGCCAATGCCAACATGACCAGGAACCCAAGCAAGAGTAATGTTGTAACCGTCCGCCTTCAACTTGCTAAAAAGTTCAAAAAAAAGTAAAAGTTCTGGATGCTGAAGGTTGCGGCCAGCTATGGCCTCCAAAGCTGACAGCGAATCCGACAGAACCAGAAAGTCCCTCTTTGAAGAACGTGAGATTATCTTCAAAGCCAAAACCAGAGCAGTAAGTTCAGCAGAATAGACAGAAGCATCGGAATGGATATGTTCCAACAGTATCTGAGAAGGAGCCCCAGGGCAGTAGGCTGCACAGGCCACTCCATCTTCAGACTTGGAACCGTCAGTGAAAACTTTTTGATAGGATGGGAATTTGGAACAGAGCTCAGCATACAAAGCCTTGTACGCCAGAGAGCTGGTAGACTCTTTGCGAAAAGCTGCAAGATCAAAAAGAATCTCTGGCGTGAAGAAGGTCCACGGTGGTTGATCCGGAAACTTGGAAAAATCAGATACTACACCTAGGTCTAGACCTGCATTCCGCACGTGAGGCTGCATACGAAGACCAAACGGCGGAATACATTTCGGGTTTGTTTCAAACTTACTTTGGAACGGAGGGTCAAAAACACAGTCATAGGCAGGATTCTGCGGTTCTGAGAACAGTCGGATGTAATAATTCAAAGACAGTTTCAGCCTGCGGTTGGACAGTGAAGGTTCACCCGCCTCTGCGTACAGGCTGTACACAGGGGTGGTGCGGAACGCTCCAAGACAGAGACGAAGCCCTTGATGGTGGATAGGGTCCAAGAGTTTGAGGTAAGATGATCTTGCGGAGCCGTACACAGCACAACCGTAGTCCAGTTTGGAACGGACCAGGGCTCTGTAGAGGTGCAACAAAGTTTTCTTATCAGCCCCAGTCGGTGTGTGCTACGACCCGCAGAATATTCAGTGCCTTTTGGCAAGCAGTTTTGAGGTTTTTAATATGGCTGAGAAAGTTAAGTTTTTGGTCAAAAATGACTCCCAGAAATTTGGCCTCTTTAACAGCTGGAATGGGAGATTTCCCTACTTGAAGTTCCGGATCTGGAAAAAACTGACGGAAATTATGGAAGTGAATACACTGGGTTTTTGTAGCAGAAAAGGTGAAACCGTTTTCATCCGCCCACCGATGGATTTTATCTACGCAAAGCTGGAGCCTGCGCTGGACACTCGGGTACAGGCTTCCAGTTGCGTAGACAGCAAAATCATCCACAAACAATGAGCAGTCTGAACCCTGCTGAACTGATTGAACAATGTTGTTGATCTTAATTACTAAAGAGGGCAGGAGATAGTATGCTCCCCTGTGGAACACCCAACTCCTGCTCGTGGACATCAGAGAGAGTGGTGCCAACCCGGACCTGAAACTGTCGTTCTGCCAAAAAATTTTGAATAAAAAGCGGAAGATGACCTCGAAAACCCAGATCGTGGAGATCATGAAGTATCCCCGACTTCCAGGTGGTATCGTAGGCCTTCTCCAAGTCAAAGAAAATTGCCACTGCATGCTGTTTGTTCAGAAAGGCGTTCCGAAGTGTAGATTCCAGACGAATCAAATGGTCAACGGTAGTCCGATGTTTGCGGAAACCACACTGTTCTTTCGCCAAAAGGCCATCGGTTTCAAGTTTCCACATGAGCCTAGCATTGACCATTTTTTCCATCAATTTACAAACACAGCTGGTCAAAGCTATGGGACGGTAATTTGAAGGATTAGAAAGATCTTTTCCAGGTTTGGGGATGGGAATAATGAGGGCTTTTCGCCAAGAGGGTGGAAAAAAACCTGTAGTCCACACATGGTTGTAGACCTGTAGCAGTATGTTCAGACCTTCTAGCGGAAGATGTTTCAACAGCTGATAATGGATTTCATCTATACCTGGAGAGGAATCGCTGCAAGAAAGCAAGGCAGATTTCAGCTCGTTTAACGTGAAAGGAAGATTGTAGTCTTCCATGTTGTCGGACGAAAAGTTGCAGGGTGATTTTTCTTTTAGGGCTTTGTTTTTGACAAAAGTGGCTGATTTATTAGAAGAGGAGGAATTCTTTTCAATGGTTGAAGCAAGCAGATTAGCAACTGCTTTCTTCTCTGTTATTAAAGAATCCGAAAACTTGAGATGGTTCACAGTGGGACAGGTGTTCTTCCCTTTGATTTTCTTAATGATGTTCCACACTTTTTTCTTGGAAGTTTTTGATGTCAGCCTGGAGCAGAAGCTTCTCCAGGACCGACGTTTACTGATTTTAAAAGTGTGTCTAGATTTAGCACGGAGTTTTTGATGGGCTCGAGCGTTGGGACCCGAAGGTCGTTGGTACACCTGACGCTGAGCCCGTTTTCTAACTTTGGAAATTTGTTGGCAGTCTGAATCAAACCAGGGTGTTTTTGGCATTTGAAGTTTATCGGAAGACACTGGAATACAAGCTTTAGCACACTTGATCACAGTGTTAGTCAGTGATTCAGCTGGGTCCGGACTCTGAAGAAAATCAGTGTCCTGGAATTCTTTAGAAATAGTGGTTGCAAATAGATCCCAGTTTGCTTTCTTGTAATTTAGATGTTGAGAGACAGAGACGTGTTCAGTTATGACGGGTTGTAGTAAGACAGGGAAATGGTCACTTCCGTGCAGATCGTCATGGACAGACCACTCATAGTCCAGGACCAGCGAGGGGTCACAAACCGACAAATCTAAACACGAAAGTGAACCTGTGGAAGAGTGGAGGTAAGTTGCAGATCCGTCGTTTCAGACAACACAAATCCAAATCCGAAAGGACATCCTCAATTAGCAGACCTCTGGATGACGTATGGACACTACCCCAAAGAGGATTGTGACCGTTAAAGTCACCCAACAGCAAAAAAGGTCGAGGAAGTTCTTCTATCAGATTGACAAGGTCCTGACGACAAACCGGGACAGAAGGAGGTAAATAAAGAGAACAGATTGTCACAGTCTTGTGGAGAGTGACTCTCGCAGCTACAGCCTGAAGGGAGGTAGACAAAGTGACAGGACTATACAACAAAGTTTTATGTAGGAGAAGGGCACACCGCCCGACAGTCCCAACGTGGATGGTTGTGCAGGTTTTGAAAGAATATTAAAGCCAGAAAGAGTAAAGGTCTTCTGGCTTTGAATTTGAGTTTCCTGAAGAGCCACGACGGAAGGTTTTATAGATCGACACAGAAGCTGCAGCTCCTCGAAGTTGGAATTTAATCCACGGATATTCCAATGGAATATTGTACTATCCATGGTGCTGAGGGTGAAAAGGAGAGAGATCAGGTCATCTCCTCATCAACGTCTGCCTCCAATGGAGCGAATTTGTTATTCAGCTTCACTGGAGTGTGTTGGTCTACAGACCTGCTGGCAGACTTGCCAACAGGCGAAGAAGGTCTGGATTTGGGAGATGGTGGAGGTTTCTTCCTTATCTCCACCATCTCCACACTGGGTTGAACTCCCTTGCCCGCACGGGCACTGGACTGAGGAGTTCGAGGTTGGGGTGCTGGCTTTTAATCTGCCCAGCAGCAGATGTTGTAGACTGCTGGGCAGTCTGAGGGGTGGCGGATTTTTTGCCTCCACCAGGGGCATTCATTTTGGGTTGGAAGGTGGTGGACCTGCTACCACCAGAACTGACAGATTTTACTTGCAATGTCTTTGAAAACATGAATTCATCAGTCTGGCAGCAGACTGACCTAGTAGAAACTGTGGGAATTTTCTTTACAGCCGAAGCATAGGAAGAAGCTGTGGGCGTCTGACTGCCCACAACCTGTTTCCGGGCTTCAAAAAATGAGATCTTTTCCGTTTTGACACGTTGGATAGCAGATTCTTGAATCCAAAGAGGACAGTTTCGTAAGATAAGATAAGATAATGTTGCTTATAGCCCAGCCGACCGCAGAGGGCCACATCAGGGCTGTCACCACGTTAAAATCAACTCACCAGTCATTTAAAAAAAAAAAAAAAAAAAAAAAAAAAAAAACCTTTCACACATCTCGTTAAATGACATCGTCTACAAACGAACCAGAAACTTTGTTAAAAATCCTTCTTCCGTAAAATCTCAAATCAGATGAAAAATGTTAATTTCTCTCAAAAACCCAAGGATCACGTCAGGCGGGACATCCCGAACAGGATCTTCATGGACTCCGCTGTAAAATGTTTGTGTCTCACATCGTGCAAGTCCCAACACTCTAAAAGAACATGTTTCATTGTGAGTGGTGCATGACATGGAATGCACCACGGAGCTTCCTCACTCTTTAAAAGGTAAGAATGGGTAAAATACGAATGGCCGGTGTGCAGACCGGCACAGAACCGTTTCCTCTTTACGACCACCCGACGTAGATGGGAGGAAGTCTTTAAGGTTTGGACGGATCTGAAAGAGTTTTGTTATTCGTCTGTGTGTTCCAATCCTCCTGCCAGAGGTCTCTCACATAATCGTTAATTTTGGGTTTCACATCTGAGCAGGGGATTAAGTGTTGGACAGTTTCTCTCTTGTGGCTTCTTGGCTAAACGATCAACCATTTCGTTCCCGCCGATGCCAACATGCGCAGGAACCCAAGCAAGAGTAATGTTGTAACCGTCCGCCTTCAACTTGCTAAAAGTTCAAAAAAAAGTAAAAGTTCTGGATGCTGAAGGTTGCGGCCAGCTATGGCCTCCAAAGCTGACAGCGAATCCGACAGAACCAGAAAGTCCCTCCTCGAAGAATGGGAGATTATCTTCAAAGCCAGTACTAGAGCAGTAAGTTCAGCAGAATAGACAGAAGCATTGAATGTATATGTTCCAACAATATCTGAGAAGGAGCCCCAGGGCAGTAGGCTGCACAGGCCACTCCATCCTCAGACTTGGAACCGTCAGTGAAAACTTTTTGATAGGATGGGAATTTGGAACAGAGCTCGGCATACAAAGCCTTGTACGCCAGAGAGCTGGTAGACTCTTACGGAAAGCTGCGAGATCAAAACGAATCTCTGGTGTGAAAAAGGTCCATGGAGGTTGATCCGGAAACTTGGAAAAATCGGAAACTACTCCCAGGTCTATACCTGCATTCCGCACGTGAGGCTGCATACGAAGCCCAAACGGCGGAATACATTTCGGGTTTGTTTCAAACTTACTTGGAACGGAGGGTCAAAAACACAGTCATAGGCAGGATTCTGCGGTTCTGAGAACAGTCGGATTGTAATAATTCAAGACAGTTTCAGCCTGCGATTGGACAGTGAAGGTTCACCTGCCTCTGCGTACAGGCTGTACACAGGGGTGGTGCGGAACGCTCCAAGACAGAGACGAAGCCCTTGATGGTGGATAGGGTCCAAGAGTTTGAGGTAAGATGATCTTGCGGAGCCGTACACAGCACAACCGGTAGTCAGTTTGGAACGGCCAGGGCTCTGTAGAGGTGCAACAAAGTTTTCTTATCAGCGCCCCAGTCGGTGTGTGCTACGACCCGCAGAATATTCAGTGCCTTTTGGCAAGCAGTTTTTGAGATTTTTAATATGGCTGAGAAAGTTAAGTTTTTGGTCAAAAATGACTCCCAGAAATTGGCCTCTTTAACAGCTGGAATGGGAGATTTCCCGACGTGAAGTTCAGGATCTGGAAAAAACTGACGGAAATTATGGAAGTGAATACACTGGGTTTTTGTAGCAGAAAAGGTGAAACCGTTTTCATCCGCCCACTGAGGATTTTATCTACGCAAAGCTGGAGCCTGCGCTGGCACTCGGGTACAGGCTTCCAGTTGCGTAGACAGCAAATCATCCACAAACAATGAGCAGTCTGAACCTGCTGAACTGATTTCACAATGTTGTGATTTAATACTAAAGAGGGCAGGAGACAGTATGCTCCCCTGGGGAACACCCAACTCCTGCTCGTGGACATCAGAGAGAGTGGTGCCAACCGGACCTGAAACTGTCGTTCTGCCAAAAAATTTTGAATGAAAAGAGGAAGATGACCTCGAAAACCAGATCGTGGAGATCATGAAGTATCCCCGACTTCCAGGTGGTATCGTAGGCCTTCTCCAAGTCAAAGAAATTGCCACCTGCATGCTGTCTGTTTAAAAAAGCGTTCCTAAGTGTAGATTCCAGACGAATCAAATGGTCAACTGTACTACGATGTTTGCGGGAAACCACACTGTTCTTTCGCCAAAAGGCCATCGGTTCGAGTTTCCACATGAGCCTAGCATTGACCATTTTCTCCATCAGTTTACAGACACAGCTGGTCAAAGCTATTGGACGGTAGTTAGATGGATTAGAAAGATCTTTACCAGGTTTGGGGATGGGAATAATGAGGGCTGTCCGCCAAGAGGGTGGAAAGCAACCTGTAGTCCACACATGGTTGTATACCTGTAACGGATGTTCAGACCTTTCTTGCGGAAGATGTTTCATAGTTGATAATGTATGTCATCTATACCTGGAGAGGAATCGCTGCAAGAGAGTAAGGCAGATTTCAGCTCGTTTAATGTAAAAGGAAGATGTAGTCTTCCATGTTGTCGGATGAAAGTTGCAGGGAGATTTTTCTTTTAGGGCTTGTGTTTGACAAAAGTGACTGATTTATTAGAAGAGGAGGAATCTTTTCAATGGTTGAAGCAAGCAGATTAGCAACTGCTTTCTTCTCTGTTATTAAAGAATCTGAAAACTTGAGATGGTTCACAGTGGGACAGGTGTTCTTCCCTTTGATTTTCTTAATGATGTTCCACACTTTTTTCTTAGAAGTTTTGATGTCAGCCTGGAGCAGAAGCTTCTCCAGGACCGACGTTTACTGATTTTAAAAGTGTGTCTAGATTTAGCACGGAGTTTTTGATGGGCTCGAGCGTTGGGACCCGAAGGTCGTTGGTATACCCGACGCTGAGCCCGTTTTCGAACTTTGGAAATTTGTTGGCAGTCTGAATCAAACCAGGGTGTTTTTGGCATTTGTAGTTTATCGGAAGACACTGGAATACAAGCTTTAGCACACTTGATCACAGTGTTAATCAGTGATTCAGCTGGGTCCGGACTCTGAAGAAAGTCAGTGTCCTGGAATTCTTTAGAAATAGTGGTTGCGAATAGATCCCAGTTTGCTTTCTTGTAATTTAGATGTTGAGAAACAGAGACGTGTTCAGTTATTACAGGTTGTAGAAGGACAGGGAAATGGTCACTTTTCCCTGCAGATCGTCATGGACAGACCACTCATAGTCCAGGACCAGCGAGGGTCACAAACCGACAAATCTAAACACGAAAGTGAACCAGTGGGAAAAGTGAGGTAAGTTGCAGATCCGTCATTCAGACAACACAAATCCAAGTCTGAAAGGACATCTTCAATCAGCAGACCTCTGGGTGACGTACCGGCACTACCCCAAAGAGGGTTGTGACCGTTAAAGTCACCCAACAGCAAAAAAGGTCGAGGAAGTTCTCCTATCAGACTGACAAGGTCCTGACGACAAACCGGGACAGAAGGTGGAAGAAAAGGGGAAAAGATTGTCACAGTCTTGTGGAGAGTGACTCTCGCAGCTACAGCCTGAAGGGAGGTAGACAAAGTGACAGGACTATACAACAAAGTTTTGTGTAGGAGAAGGGCAACACCGCCCGACAATCCAACGTGGATGGTTGTGCAGGTTTTGAAAGTATATTAAAGCCAGAAAGAGTAAAGGTCTTCTGGCTTTGAATTTGGGTTTCCTGAAGAGCCACGACGGAAGGTTTATAGATCGACACAGAAGCTGCAGCTCCTCAAAGTTGGAATTTAGTCCACGGATATTCCAATGGAATATTGTACTATCCATGGTGCAGAGGGCGAAAAGGGAAAAGAGATCAGGTCATCTCCTCATCAGCATCTGCGGCCAATGGAGTGAACTTATTTTTTAGTTTCACTGGACTGTGTTGGTCTTTGGACCCGCTGGCAGACTTGCCCGCAGGTGACAAAGGCCTGGATTTGGAGATGGTGGAGGTCTGGATTTGGGAGATGGTGGAGGTTTTGTCCTAATCTCCACCATCTCCACACTGGGTGGAACTCCCTTGCCCCCACGGGCACTGGACAGAGGAGTTCGAAGTAGGGGTGCTGGTTTTTTAATCTGCCCAGCAGCAGATGTTGTAGACTGCTGGGCAGTCTGAGGGGTGGCGGATTTTTTGCCTCCCCCAGGGGCAGTCACTTTGGTTGGAAGGTGGTGGACTTGCTACCACCAGAACTGACAGATCGTACTTGCAATGTTTTCGAAAACGTAAAGTTATCAGTCTGACAGCAGACTGACCGAGTTGAAACTGTAGGAACTTTCTTTACGGCCGAAGCATATGAAGAAGCTGTCGGCGACTGACTGCCCACAACCTGCTTGCGGGCTTCGAAAAAGGAGATCTTCTTTCAGTTTTGATTCTTTGAATAGCGGATTCCTGAATCCAAAGAGGGCAGTTTCGTGAAGAGGAGGGATGGTTGCACCGCAGTTAGCACAATGTGCCGGATCTTGACACGGCCCATCATGGGTTGCCTTGCAGCAAATACCACACACCTCCTGCCCAGAACAGCGGTCCCTGACATGGCCAAACTTCTGGCCCTGAAGCACCTCAACGGGACGGAACATATAACTCAACCCGGACATTCAGGTAGCCGACTTTGATGACCGGAGGCAGCACAGGGTTGCAGAAGGTCAGAAAGAGGGTGTTGGTGGCCACTCTCTCTGAACCCTTCTTTACCGTCACCATGCGCACCTCCGTCACACCCTGGGACGCCAGCTCCGTTTTTATTTCCGCCTCTGAAACACCCGCCAGATCTCTGCATCGAATCACACCTTTGGATGAATTTAATTGCTTATGGGGAGTCACCCTGATCTCCCTATCCACAAGCTTTTTTTGCCTTCTGCAGCTGTTCGGATTGCTTCTGTGATCGACATTGAAGAAGAAACGAACCATTCCTCAACCGTTTTATGGACCTAGGTTCACTGCTATTACCATGAAAGCCCTTTGGACAGCAAAAGGGCTCAGGTGAAAGGGTCTTTCCTGCTCTGTCCACTCCACCACGAGCCAGGAAGCCAAGAACCTGTCTTCTTCTTACCTCACTGTCAGAATCACTGTCTGTTTCAAATTCCCCTGAAATAGGTGATACTGCCTTCTCTTCCTTTTGGGGGTAGTTTTATAATGAGTTCATATTTAGTTTATTGGGGATTCATCTCCCTTTACACCCCCTTGGAGTCCAACTAAGGGGCCAGGGCCAAGAAACCAATGTCTTGACCCCTTCCAGCTTCGGGAGAGACATACTACAGCAGAAGCAACCAACCCTATCCCCTGATCATCTCAACTCCCGGGAACAGAGAGCTGAAACCCGGGGTTACTGGCCAGCTGGGGAACTGCCCGTCTTGACCCCACCCCACGAAGGGGAGCCGATTAGTACACCCGGGCCAAAGTGTACTCCCTGTCTAGGAGAGGTCCGAGCCAAAGTGATGTGTTGAGAGCGCTGGCCCTCTCAATCACCAGGATCTCATTCCCCTCCGACACAGGTCGCACCGCACGGCAAACGCGGCGGATCTTAAGGAGACCACAGAGAGAAAAGGAGTGTGGAAAAGAAGACTTGAAGGGGAGACGAAGATAGAAAAGGGCCAAATAAGGGAGGCAGAAAACAAGAAAAGGAGAAAGGCGGGTTACTCTTAGTCAGGATCCTCACCCTTAGCCTATCTGACATGGGAAGCCCTACCAGGGGCATCAACTCCTTACCACGTTACGCTTAGGCCAAACAGCATCTGCACCTCTCAGGCCTAGAAGCAGTGTGAAAAAAACAGCCTATCTCCAAGTATTGATGCCCCCGCCAGCAAAGCCTAAGGGATCACTGGACCACGCAAACCCTCCGACCACGACAAGGTCGCAACCCCCCGGAGGGTAGGCAGCGCATGAAGGATGAAAATCCTGAAAAATATACTGAACATTTCGAACAGCAGAGAGAAAGAAACCGTCAGCTGAGGCAGAAGAAAAAAGATCTGTGGGAAAACCAGCCACATACACGCGCAGCCATCCAGGAAAAAAGGGCGAGTTCTTGAACTTGGACGGTAAGTACAAACTGTAATAACATTAACACATCCAGTTGCAAATAATATATCATGAAGCACCACTCTTTTTCTTTTCTTTTTCCCGGTGAAGGGGAGTTGGGGGTCTTTTTCAATACCTCACTCAACATAGGCTAAAACAAGTTATTTGGACAATGGTGGGGTGGAAATGCTTTTTATTTTGTTCTTTCTTCTCTCCTGGCCCCTACTTTTATCCTTTTTAAAAATTAAATTCAAATCTTTTTACTCTGTCAACATTTCAGTTTTTCAAACTAAGCTCACTGTATCTGCCTCTGAATAAATTTGTTGCTGATCTTTATGTGGAATGATGAATGAAATAGCATCTTGGTTGCTCTAATGATAGGTAGGGTAGCATGGGGCAATACGCCGTGATGTAGCAAATCATGTGATGTTTGACCCAATTCCTGAACAAAGAAGACGCTTCTGACAGGGGAAGGAAGATTCCCAACTAAACAGCAAGTTTTACAGACTTTTTTGGGCTTGTTTTCAGTAATTTTTGACATGAATTAAGTTCAAGTACATCATACATGTAACAAATAAAATGCAAAAGCTTTGTATTTACAATGATTAAGACTCTTTCAACTCGATGCTAGTGATGTTGGCACCAGTTTGTCTCCCCTCTTTCCCGCTGCCAGACCGTTCTATTAACAGTCTGTCAGTCTGGTGTCAAACGCCCACACCATCACCGGGGCAAGACGCCTAGGGTGGGCTTTTTGCCCTGTTCACGGGGCCTTTTGCCCCATACTTGGATTTATCTTAAATTAGACAAGTGACAACCTGTGTGTGTGCGCGGGTGCGCGCATGTGTTCGTGTGTGTGTGTTTTCTCTCTCCCTCTTCTCTCTCTCTCCCTTTTTGTTTTGTTCTTGCTTGTGTGTGTGTGTTGTGTGTGTGTGTGTGTGTGTGTGTGTGTGTGTGTGTGTGTGCGTGCGTGTGTGTGCGTGTGTGCATGTGTGCGCGTGCGTGCGCGTGCATGCCCGTGTGTGTGCGCACGTGTGTGTGTGTGTGCCTGCGAGTATGTGTGTGTGCGCGTATACTTGTGTGTGTGTCTGTATGTGTGTATGCCTGAGCATACATGTACATATGAATATATGCATTTGAGTGTCCAGGTATTTATGCATGTATAAGATAATGTTGCTTATAGCCCAGCCGACCGCAAAGGGCCACATCAGGGCTGTTTATGCATGTATGCAACTAGACCTAATGTATAGAACTAGATGCAAAGTGAGATAACTGCAGGCTGAAATTTAAACAAATCTTAAGATAGACGTTGAATCAACGTCTATCTTGCACTGAAGTGATTGAAGATGAGTGATTGCTCGTTCATTTTCGTTGTAATAATTGTTTTGTATCTTGCCTGAAGAAGACCTAAAAGGTCGAAACGCGTTGTGTGTCGTCTTCTTATTTGTTTGTCCACGGGTTGGTTTTTTTTGCGGTTCGCCAACATTTGTCAAAGATATGTATGGAACTAATTTTGTGGTATATGACAAAACTGAAAGTGTATACTCCCCGCAACAAGTTAAGGAACGCCCTACGTTTTTTGTATCTTCTTAAATGAAATGAGTAAAAAAGGCCAGGCCGCCCATTTAGGAAAAAAAATGCAGCAGAACGGTACTTGAAACATTGCTCGACACACTGGTATGATTCCTGTACTCACCACTCTGCCACTCAATGCCTCGCCAGCGGCGGGACATTCGTGCAAATGAGGAAATTGCACTGACCGTGGAACAAGCCCCTGCTGACCAGACCGGGCATGTGCAGCGATTCGGCAGGTTGCACGTACAAGCACTGACAACTGTGAACACTGACCCGCACAAACTGCACCAAAATGGGTATCAGAAAGGGCATTAAAAACGACACAACCAGACATGCCTCCAAGAAGACGACCGAGTGCAGTGGACTGCGGGCGCGCTCTGGCGTGGCTAGCAGAGGGTGTGTCTTTACGAGAGGTGGGCAGACGTCTTCAGGTGTCGGCCTCAGTCATTCACAGACTCAATGAACGTTATGCGACAACAGGCAGGACGGAAGAACGGGCACGCACTGGACGTCCTCGTTGCACCAGTCGACGGGATGACCGATTTCTCTACCTGTCAACTTTACGGGACAGAACAGTCACAACACCCATGCTGAGACGTCGCCTCATGCAAGCAGCAAATGTCAATGTCAGCGTTTCCACTGTCCGCAACCGCCTTCATGAATTTGACCTCCAGTCTCGTCGGCCAGCCATCCGAATTCCGCTGACTCAGGGTCACCGACAGGCCCGCCTGGCGTGGTGCCGCCTCCATCAGCATTGGAACAGGCAGCAGTGGTCGAGGATCCTCTTTACCGATGAGTCACGTTTCACTGTCTCATTCAATGATGGCAGGAGACGAGTCTGGCGCAGACAAGGAGAACGATTCACTGCCGCCACCATTCGTGAGGTCGACCGTTATGGAGGTGGTTCGGTAATGGTGTGGGGTGGTTTTCATCTCCATGGCAGAACCCCCCTGTACGTCATCCAGGGATCTTTGACTGGTCAGCGTTATCGGGATGAGATCGTCCGCCCCATTGTGCAGCCAGCTCTCCAGGCCATGGGTCCTGGTGCGACTCTCCAGGACGACAACGCCCCTCCGCATCGAGCCCACGTGGTACGAGACTTCTTCCAGCAGCAGGGGATCCAACGCGTGGAATGGCCATCGCGCTCTCCAGACCTGGCACCGATAGAGCACCTGTGGGACGTCCTGGGTAGACGAGTTGCTGACAACCACCCTCCGCCCGCTGATGTGGCCCAGCTGACCCAGTTCCTGCAGCAGGAATAGCAGGCCATCCCGCAACAGACCCTTACAACCCTGGTTCATTCCATGCGGCGTCGGTGCAGAGCATGTGTGGCTCAGAATGGCGGCCACACCCACTATTGACTGCTGCTGACTTTTCAAATGGGGGTGTCTCTTTTTTATTACTGATTGTTCAACGACGTGTGAATGGCTTTCATTGAAATTGTAGCCACAGGTGGCTGAATGACTGGGCGAAACATTCGAGTAAACTGTTTTCCTCTGTCTGTATTAAAACACATTTAACAGCAATTTCTGTAAACGTTCCTTAACTTGTTGCGGGGAGTGTATTACGTTTTTGGGCAGATAACAATGGTAAGACACTACCATAGAAAATCTGAGAGGGGCAAGTATGGCCAAGACGACTTGGGAGCAGCACTGAAAGCTGTCTCTGAGGGAGTTCCCTGGTTCGAGCCAGTAAAGAGTTTGGCGTTCCTGCACGTACTCTTCGGCATCACAGGGACCGTGAAGCGGCTGAACCTGGAACGCTGAATTTTGGAAGATATCACAGTGCCCTGCCATCTGACGTGGAGTCATAGCTGAAGACCCATGTTTTAGACATGCAGAGATGACGCTATGGTCTGAAGGTGCGCGACGTGCAACGTCTTGCCTTTGATGTCGCAGAAAGAACGGGGATCAGCCACCCATTCAACAAGGAGTCACGAATGGCAGGACAAGACTGGGTGCAGGGTTTTCTCATGCGCCATGGAGTAAGCATTCTGCAGCCTCAGGCAACCAGCTTAGGATAAGATAAGATAATGTTGCTTATAGCCCAGCCGACCGCAAAGGGCCATATCAGGGCTGTCACCACGTTAAAATCAACTCACCAGTCATATAAAAAAAAAAATTAAAAAAAACCTTTCATACATCTCGTTAAATGACATCGTCTAGAAACGCACCAGAAACTTTGTTAAAAATCTTTCTTCCGTAAAATCTTAAATCAGATGAAAAATGTTAATCTCTCTCAAAAACTCAAGGATCACATCAGGCGGGACATCCCTGAACAGGATCTTCATGACTCTGCTGTAAAATGTTTGTGTCTCACATCGTGCAAGTCCCAACACTCTAAAAGAACATGTTTCATTGTGAGTGGCGCATGACATGGAATGCACCACGGAGCTTCTTCACTCTTTAAAAGGTAAGAATGGGTAAAATACGAATGGCCGGTGTGCAGCCGGCACAGAACCGTTTCCTCTTTACGACCACCCGACGTAGATGGGAGGAAGTCCTTAAGGTTTGGACGGATCTGAAAGAGTTTGTTATTCGTCTGTGCATTCCAATCCTCCTGCCAGAGGTCTCTCACATGTACAACAGGTTTTTTTAACTGTACAAAGAGTGCTTGGCAAATCATGATTACACACCCATCCTCGATCGAGGGTACTGTGGTTGAGCATCGTACGATCTCTCGTTCCACTACCAGGTGTGTTATTACGGTGCTGTAGCACTAGGTTGATCGATTTAGTTATTAATCTTCGATCGACCGACTTGTCTCCATTTTGTGGTCGTGCGCGCCGTGATTGCCCTGCCGCCAGTGCCCAACATGGCGAAGGACCAGGTCGGGTCGAACCACTTCACCTTTCTGAAGTCGCTCGCTGCCCTGGAGGGCCCGCAGGTCAATTCCTTGAGGCAATCTGTTCCTCCCGTGGAAAGATAAGATAATGTTGCTTATAGCCCAGCCGACCGCAAAGGGCCACATCAGGGCTGTCACCACGTTAAAATCAACTCACGTCATTAAAAAAAAAAAAAAAAAAACCTTTCACACATCTCTTTAAATGACATCTTCTAGAACGCACCAGAAACTTTGTTAAAAATCTTTCTTCCGTAAAATCTTAAATCAGATAAAAAATGTTAATCTCTCAAAAACTCGAAGATCACGTCATCCTTCCGTGGAAGAACGTACGGTTGGTGTAGAGGGGAGGGAGGGGGTCCGCGGAGGGGACGCAGGACCGTTCCTCCCCTACCAGACCGGTGGACGCGCGATCACTGCGCCCGAGGGAAAGAAGGCAAGCTTTCACCATTGCTGCTCAATGTCTCTCATTCGAGATTTCTAAACGATCGAAGGGCAAGGCTCCCCTCAAAGGACGGAGCCGAGCTAAGAAATCCCATTCCCAATGTGTGCACCTGTTGCTGAGGAGTCAAGCATGCAAGCAACAGATCATACAGAAACTATTATACTTCAGGATCATGCATGTTGTTCGAGTGTTTCACCAGAAATACTGAATGTGAACTGGAATCTATGCGTTTTCTGTCAAACTGACAAAGAGGAAAAAGTGATTGATCCATCACATGGAAGCAAATTTAGTAAGAAGTCAGGTGTAGCGACAGGATATAAAAATACAGTCGAAAACATTTTCAAACTTCACGCACTTGGCAGACTGACCCTTCCAATCAGAAAACAGCTTTTGGATGAAGGTCCTGATATGCTTACTACATGTGAAGCAAACAAAGCTGTGTGGCACAGAACTTGTCGAAATAAAATAGATAACCAAAAGGTAGAACGTGCAATGAAGGCAGCTCAGAAACATGAACATAAGAGCATTACAAAAGTCCAGTTAAAACTCGAAAGATGTCGGGGCAGAGTCTTGAAAGAACACAAAGCTGTTTTTTCTGTGGAGAAGATGATCGATCAGGACAGTTGTTCAGTGCTCGCTCATTTTCTGTTGATAAAACGATACGTGAGTATGCAGAGATTCTGCAAGACAGAGTACTTCTCGGAAAACTTTCAGAAGGGGGCATGCATGCACTGGATGCTAAGTACCATTCCAAATGTAAGCTTTCTTTACACAACCGCTACAGACTGCATCTAAGGAAACAGAGTAGTAGCAATGCTCCCACTGACCGGAGTCTTGAAGCTACAGTTCTCAGTGAACTTGTTTTCTTCATTGAAGAAGAGAGAAACAATTCAGATCTTTCACTTTTCAAATTGTCCGAACTCTGCAAAATGTATGACAACAGAATGCTTGATCTGGATCCAGTATATGATAGAAAGGTCAATCCAACCAGACTGAAAGAAAGACTTCTGAGTCAAATTCCAGATCTGCAAGCACAGAGGCAGGGAAAGGAAGTTGTTCTGCTCTTTGATGCTGACATGAGCAACATAGTCAGTGCTGCCACTCAAGCTGATAATAATGCTGTGCACATTGCACGAGCTGCACAAATTGTGCGCAGAGACATTCTCTCAAAAGAATACAGTTTTGATGGCACATTTACTTCAGAGGCAGCAGAAACTGTAGTTCCACCTAGTCTTCATGCTTTTATTGGCATGGCTATGCATGGAGGTCAGTTTGAAGCTGAAAGTGCCCACAATGGTGCAAAATTAAAATCCGTTTTGTCTGTCTCAGAGCTAATGATGTTCAATACAAAAAAGAAAGATGTTGGAAACAAGATTCACTCTTCTTCAAAACAATATCACCCCAAACCACGAGAAACACCACTGGCTATCTACATTAGCCTGATGATATACTTCCGGACAAGGCAGAGGGAAACAATCGATAAACTGTCTGAACTGGGTCTGTGTATCTCCTACAGCAGAACGATGGAAATTGTCACTCAGCTTGGTAACTCTGTGTCTTTAAGGTTTGAGGAGGAGCAGTGTGTGTGTCCACCAAAGCTGAATGAAGGACTCTTCACTGTTGGGGCTGTGGATAATCTTGACCACAACACATCGTCTCTGAGGTCCAAAGACTCTTTTCACGGCACTGCCATCTCTCTTGTGCAGCTTCCAACAGTCAACAATCCTGGCAAACCAAGAGAAACACCTCTGATCATTCCCAGAGCAAGCAAAAAGGTCACCTTGCTGCCTGCAGAATACACTGATCTCCCAGAAGCTAGCCTCAACAGAGACTGTTATGCACCGGAAACCGTTGGTGATCTGAAGGCTCAGTCTGATGCCCTTATGACTTCTATGGCAAAGGAAAACGAGTGGTTATCAAATGTTGAAGCTTTGGTAAGTAAAGACAGTCTTGATGCGAAAGACTTCATTTCATGGGCTGCGTTTCATGCTAGCACACAGCAAGTGGAAAGACCTGTCTCCAAAATAGCGCTGCTGCCACTTTTCACAGAGAAAGCACAGTCAGCTGTCATGATACTTCACGCCATGAACCTCATCAGGGTAGCCATACAGAGACTAAATCAATATGGGTTTTGAAATGTTATCGTAATTTAGGATATTTTCATAGATGCTTAATACATTTAGAATAGTATATAATAGCCATCAAAACATTTCCGATCACATGTGTCATTTTTTAAGTCAAAAGACACCAAAAGCTGCTTTGTGTACCAAATTTGACGAAATCATACCAAACAGAACAATAGTTTCGACATCAAAATAAATTGCATAAAATTCCAATGATGCACAAAAATGTTTGCGTAGTATATACTTTAAAAGATTACATGTTATTACCATATTGCACAAATGGTTCCTATACACCATTTATAGCATGTCACAATTACATAGTGTACTATTTGTTGTAAAAACTCAGATTGTTTTCTCATAACTTAGGATATTTCAATACAAGCTTAATAAGTTTTGAGCAGTATACATTTAACCTTCAAAACGCAGTCCGATCACGTGTGTCATCCTCTTAATCGAAAGAGGGCATCAAAAGCTACGTGTGTGCCAAATTTCATGAAATGGTAACGATCTGAACGATGATTCCCACATCAGCCTAGACTATATAGAAGAGTGGTAAAACACACAAACATGCACTACCCGTTTACGTCTTTGCAGTTTTCAATTATAAGCCAGTATTTCAGCATATAATTTATATTTATGTAGTGCTAAGGGGGTTAAAATACATCTTCTAAAAACGTACCAAGTGATTCGGATTACAGGGGTGAAGATTTTGACCTACCAAGTACATCGACAGGTAGGGGGCGTGGTCATGCTGGAAGTGGGTGTAGTTGAGGATGTGGTAGGAGAGGAAAAACATCGTCAGAAATGTGAGGCCAGTGACAGTGGTTGACAACACATTTGATGCCAATATATCCAAAGACTACCTTGTGTTATAACAGGGCTGCCTACCCCCTTCCGCCTCTTTCAGGGACATACTTTTTCAAAACCAGGGACACTGACTGATTTCCAGGGACACATGCAGCGGTAGCACATATCACAACCACATCAACATTAAAGTGAAAGCTTACCTTTATTTACACTGTGTACAACTTCTACAATGCTACTTTGCTTCTAGCGCACTGAAACTTCTTTTCGATGTCCGAGTCAGGAAACATCAATTTAACGCATCTGTTTACCTTGTCCAGCGCAGCCATCGGCAAATTCAGTTCAGCTGCAAGGTCAACCATCATCGTTTCAGCTCTTATGACGTCAAAAGTTTCCTGACTGGTTGACGTCTGAGCGCGCTGAAAGAATCCGCTAGGCCTAATGTTACAAGATTTCTCGCTCTCACGGATTTTTGTGTTCTTCTTGTGCTTTTCAGTGGCGACATGACGGGTTATTTCATCCCTACCTCCAGATCCGATGGAGAACTCACACGCACAAATTTCACAAGACGCGTAAAGTCTCGATCTTGCCACGCTTGATGAACGGCCAGGTTTCCGTATATTTTGACAGGAATGTCTGCCGACGTTTCTTCTTCTTGAGAGAAGCCCCATAGTCGAGATCGCCGTCGGCATTTTTACGCTTTCCCTGTTTCGCGTCCATTTTTCTCGCTTTCAAAACTCGGGAAGACGGTGTATGCGCATGCGCACTGGTCAGTTCGGCAATGTTCGGGTCTTTCCGACGGATTTGGTCAGGATGGCCACGACCGAAGTCGGTCAGTCGGTGATCAGCTGACGAACTCGACTTCGTTTTTTTGTTGTTTTTTTCTCCCGAATTTTTTTTTCGCGGGACATAGAATAAAAAAGTGGATTCCAGGGACAGGCTGCATGATTTCATTATTTCGGGGGACAAATATGGATACTCCGGGACGGTAGGCAGCCATGTGTGTATCATGGAATGCATGGACCCACTGAATTTCCGCCACTAGATGCTGATATGGCGGACTTTCTCGACACGTTTCCAGATGAAGCTGTGGATTTGTTGGTAGAACAGACAAACTTGTATGCAGCTCAAAAGAATTCTGAGTGGGATTTTGACACTTCTGTAGAAGAAATGAGGGCCTTCATTGGAATGTTGTTCTTTCTAGGTAAGATAAGATAATGTTGCTTATAGCCCAGCCGACCGCAAAGGGCCACATCAGGCTGTCACCACGTTAAAATCAACTCACAAGTCATTCAATCACACAATTCTTTAAAATACATCGAAAAACCATCCAAAAGTTTGTTAAAAATCTTTCCACTGTAAAAACTCAGATCTGATGAAAATATTAATCTCTTTCAAGAATTCAAAGATCGCATCAGGTGGAATGTCTCTGAACAAGGTTTTCATGGAATCTGCTGTAAAATGTTTGTGTCTCCCATGTGTCCTACCACGTAGTGCTTAAGCCAGTCAGCAACTTGGCTATACAGGCCTAGAAACATTAAAAAGAACTAGCCATCTAGTCAAGTACTGATGCCCCCGTCAACAAAGCCTAAGGGATCACTGGACAGCGCAAGCCTTCCGACCACGGCAAGGTTGCAACCCCCGGAGTGGAAACTGTGGGTGGATAGTAGTATTCCACTCCACATCCAGAACAAAGACATTGAAGAAGCGTTTAAAAAGATCGGTGTGGAGATACGCTCCTCAGTGCGAAACGAACTGGCACGAACCCCTGTGGGACAGTTGACACAGTTTGAAACTGCACGCAGATTTGTGTATATTACACTTCCGCGCACACCTCTGCTGTCAGTTTTAAAAGTTGGTGTTTTCACTGCTGGAACCTTCTACATGGAGATGAAGCAAAAACTTGGATGCAGCAAGAATGGACTCGTCCAACCGGCATAAGGCTTTAGGGAATATCCAATTACTAAAATAACGTATCCAAAATATCACTTGCTAAAAATAAATTTCCACACGCTGCGCGAAAAATAGACGCACGTCACAGCGTCTGTCTGGCACCACTCCAGAAGCGAGAACGAGAAATCGGACTGCAATACGTGGCTCATTATACTTGTGAGTAAAGTTTTTTTCTATGATTTTTTTTGGGTGTAAAGTAGGCCTAATGTTTTTAAGTCAATAATGCTCATAAATACAATACATTGTTAGCACTTTAATGATTTAATTAGGAGTAATTAACCATTTTTAACTGGTCGAAATTGCATTGTATAAAAAATGGTATACATACAAATTCGTCCATTAGCCCAGAAATGTAGATTTCCTCTAACCAAGAGGCAGTTCTTGCAAAAGTAGGCCTGGTGGCACAGAAACTGGATCTGAAGACTCGGTTTAAAAATAATCTGCCTTCGGAAGAGTACTAGCGGTCACTGAAAAAAAGACGTACAGAGCTCACCATCAGGAGTCCTGAAACGTGCGGCACGAACAGGATGCGTGGCATGAATTCAGCCCTAGTCAACGCCTACTTTGACGACCTGGAAAAATTCATGGCCACGCACGACTTTGTTTTTAAACCACACCTTGTGTAGAACGCTGACAAGACTGGCGTTCAGTTTTCGCCAGCTGCAGCCAAAGTTATCGCTAAACGAGGAGCCAAGCAGCTGTTGGCTAGGACGGCCAACTCCAGAGACAGTGTCACCACCCTTGTCTGCATCAACGGTGATGGCAGGCAGGGCCATGCCTCTCCTTTTCGTCGTGAAGGGCAAAACCATGAGATCCGTCCAGTCGGTTGCTACCCACGATGCTCCACAAGGATCTCTTTGGACTACCAGACACATGCCTGGATGGAGAATGCCATCGGTGTGGAGTGGTTTCAGAATGTTTTTCTAAAAAAACTGTGGCCAGGAACGACCACAAGTCCTTATCATGGACTCGAAGTTGTGGAGCTTCTGGAATTGGCTTGTCAGGAACAGATCCATATCCTTGGCGCTTCCTCCCCACACTACCCACTATCTCCAACCACAGGACCGAGTTGTATTTGGGCCGTTTAAAAAGGCCTACAAGCGGCTGTGCACTGAACTTACGTCTGCACACCCAAACAAAGCAATAAACAAAGTAACGTGGCCCAGTATCATCCGACAAGATAAGATAATGTTGCTTATAGCCCAGCCGACCGCAAAGGGCCACATCAGGGCTGTCACCACCTTAAAATCAACTCACCAGTCATTAAAAAAAAACAAAAAACTTTCACACATCTCTTTAAATGACAACGTCTAGAAACGTACCAGAAACTTCGTTAAAAATCTTTCTTCAGTAGAATGTTAAATCAGATGAAAAATGTTAATCTCTCTCAAAAACTCAAGGATCACATCAGGCGGGACATCCCTGAACAGGATCTTCATGGACTCCGCCGTAAAATGTTTGTGTCTCACATCGTGCAAGTCCCAACACTCTAAAAGAACATGTTTCACTCTTTGTCGCTTACTTATATCTGTGTTCTTGACAGAGCTCTGTAGTCAGACCTGCTTTCCTTCTAACTACGCACTGCATTTTATCACAAGTATCACACACTAACAGACTTCCTTCTGCTGTATACTTTGTAACTCGCTCAAGTATTTTTGCATGCATGTTATATGAAGTAATAGCCTAACCCCTCAGAAATGTAATGCCATGCAAGATGCCACTGTATTATTCATATATATCATGAATTTACTGAATAAATTTAGTAGAAATGTATCTTGAGTATAAGTGCAGATCTTTAGTCAGCACATTGTAACATGAAGTTCTTATGCTTAATCAAGGGTGGAGACAGCTTCAGGCTGTTGGTCGGCACTTTACGCCTGGCTTTCTCGTGGTTTCATTTGAAGAAGACTAAGCGCACTTGTGAAACAAAATAGAAGACCAGCATTTAATTCAAGCTTTTAGCTGGATCAGAGCTGTCTTGATTACCAGGCGTGAAGTTTTATGAGGACCAAGATGTTACCCAACACCGCTCGTGAGCTGGGATCAAGCATCATCAGTCTTGATCAGAGGCTGAAGTGTGATGAAATTGAACATTCGTTTGTCAAAAGTTGGATTAATAGAGAAAAACATGATATGACAGAATCTAACATCCCCATGGAGAGAAAAGCATGATGTGACAGAATCTAACATCCCCATGGAGAGAAAAGCTTGATGTGACAGAATCTAACATCCCCAATGGCAAGCAGTGGGAGATTGGTGGCACTGGACAGTGGCTCAAAGCAAAGTACTGGATGCAAAAAGCCAAAATGTGGCATTGACCAAAAATAATGAATAATGTACATTACCTAACATTAGAAATACGCTGTCGACATTCCGGATTTTTCCATGTTGATTTTATACCGCTCTGAGAATCTTATAAACAAATGAGACCTGAGTGTTCTTGAGTCATCTTCAAGACACTTCTTTAAACCTTTGTTTGGACAAAGCAAAGGAGGAATTGGATATGTAATGGTTTATGAGGAACTCCTGTCCAGAGCATATGGACTGTATTTTTTTCTGTTCTTTATTTTTAGCGTGCTTTGATGGAGTTTTTGCGGGTGGAAGATCATCTGTTGACTGCAGACCTTGTTGGCTTGTTTGTGTTGTCATTCTTTTGAAAACTATTCTGTTATGCAATGATTCATGAATCATCAGTTGCTTTCTAGTCTGGAAGTTTCCACTGCAGATGATTCCTTGTGAGCCAAGAATGCTGACTTGATTCCGA
>CM031611.1:40403-80403 GCA_018398815.1 Conus ventricosus
AGCCCAAACCAAGCAACAAAAAGAAAACGTAATATTTGGCGTTATAAACAAGCCCGTGTCAAACTATTTGGTACAGTCAGTTTGCCATCTCTGTTTGGACACATGTTCATGACTCGGGGCAGTAAGCAGATGCCTTTTTGCTGTCCACTGTCTCTCATACTTGCAGAGAACTGAGAAGCAGTTAGCCTGGAGTTGTTTGTTCTTCTCACCTTACTGATATTCTATGGCCAAACACTGAACAGGACACACACTTCAGGTGAAAGCACAGTCTCGCCTCACAGTGTATAGATCTGTAAGGCAGTATGATAGGTTTTCTTCTACCTGACATTTCACAGTGTATAGATAGATGTAAGGCACTATGATAGGTTTTCTTCTACCTGACATTTCACAGTGTATAGATGTAAGGCACTATGATAGGTTTTCTTCTACCTGACATTTCACAGTGTATCCAGATGTAAGGCACTATGATAGGTTTTCTTCTGTACCTGACATTTCACAGTGTATAGATGTAAGGCACTATGATAGTTTTTCTTCTACCTGACATTTCACAGTGTATAGATGTAAGGCACTATGATAGGTTTTCTTCTACCTGACATTTCACAGTGTATAGATGTAAGGTACTATGATAGGTTTTCTTCTACCTGACATTTCACAGTTATAGATGTAAGGCACTATGATAGGTTTTCTTCTACCTGACATTTCACAGTGTATAGATGTAAGGTACTATGATAGGTTTTCTTCTACGTGACATTTCACAGTGTATCTGTAAGGCACTATGATAGGTTTTCTTCTAACTGACATTTCACAGTGTATAGATGTAAGGCAGTATGATAGGTTTTCTTCTACCTGACATTTCACAGTGTATAGATGTAAGGCACTATGATAGGTTTTCTTCTAACTGACATTTCACAGTGTATAGATGTAAGGCAGTATGATAGGTTTTCTTCTAGTTCTACCTGACATTTCACAGTGTAGTATAAGGCAGTATTATAGGTTTTCTTCTACCTGACATTTCACAGTGTATAGATGTAAGGCAGTATAGATGATAGGTTTTCTTCTACCTGACATTTCACAGTGTATGTTGTTGTTGTTGTTTTGTTTTACGTCTTTCCACATTACGTGATATTAGACGGGCATTTCACAGTGTATCTGTAAGTGTAAGGCACTATGATAGGTTTTCTTCTACCTGACGTTTCACAGTGTATAGATGTAAGGCAGTATGATAGGTTTTCTTCTACCTGACATTTCACAGTGTATCTGTAAGGCAGTATGATAGGTTTTCTTCCACCTGACATTTCACAGTGTATAGATCTGTAAGGCAGTATGATAGGTTTTCTTCTACCTGACATTTCACAGTGTATCTGTAAGGCAGTATGATAGGTTTTCTTCTACCTGACATTTCACAGTGTATCTGTAAGGCACTATGATAGGTTTTCTTCTACCTGACATTTTACAGTGTATCTGTAAGGCAGTATGATAGGTTTTCTTCTACCTGACATTTCACAGTGTATCTGTAACTGTAAGGCAGTATGATAGGTTTTCTTCTAGTTCTACCTGACATTTCACAGTGTATCTGTGAGGCAGTATGATAGGTTTTCTTCTACCTGACATTTCACAGTGTATCTGTAAGGCAGTATGATAGGTTTTCTTCTACCTGACATTTCACAGTGTATCTGTAAGGCAGTATGATAGGTTTTCTTCTACCTAACATTTCACAGTGTATCTGTAACTAGTGTAAGGCACTATGATAGGTTTTCTTCTACCTGACATTTCACAGTGTATCTGTAAGGCAGTATGATAGGTTTTCTTCTACCTGACATTTCACAGTGTATCTGTAAGGCAGTATGATAGGTTTTCTTCTACCTGACATTTCACAGTGTATCTGTGAGGCAGTATGATAGGTTTTCTTCTCCCTGACATTTCACAGTGTATCTGTAAGGCAGTATGATAGGTTTTCTTCTACCTGACATTTCACAGTGTATCTGTAAGGCAGTATGATAGGTTTTCTTCTACCTGACATTTCACAATGTATCTGTAACTAGTGTAAGGCACTATGATAGGTTTTCTTCTACCTGACATTTCACAGTGTATCTGTAAGGCACTATGATAGGTTTTCTTTCTACCTGACATATCACAGTGTATCTGTAAGGCACTATGATAGGTTTTCTTCTACCTGACATTTCACAGTGTATCTGTAAGGCACTATGATAGGTTTTCTTCTACCTGACATTTCACAGTGTATCTGTAAGGAACTATGATAGGTTTTCTTCTACCTGACATTTCACAGTGTATAGATGTAAGGCAGTATGATAGGTTTTCTTCTACCTGACATTTCACAGTGTATCTGTAAGGTACTAAGATAGGTTTTCTTCTACCTGACATTTCACAGTGTATAGATGTAAGGTACTATGATAGGTTTTCTTCTACCTGACATTTCACAGTGTATATATGTAAGGCAGTATGATAGGTTTTCTTCTACCTGACATTTCACAGTGTATAGATGTAAGGCACTATGATAGGTTTTCTTCTACCTGACATTTCACAGTGTATCTGTAAGGCAGATTGATAGGTTTTTCTTCTACCTGACATTTCACAGTGTATAGATGTAAGGCAGTATGATAGATTTTCTTCTACCTGACATTTCACAGTGTATAGATGTAAGGCAGTATGATAGGTTTTCTTCTACCTGACATTTCACAGTCTATCTGTAAGGCAGTATGATAGGTTTTCTTCTACCTGACATTTCACAGTGTATCTGTAAGGCAGTATGATAGGTTTTCTTTTACCTGACATTTCACAGTGTATAGATGTAAGGCAGTATGATAGGTTTTCTTCTACCTGACATTTCACAGTGTATAGATGTAAGGCACTATGATAGGTTTTCTTCTACCTGACATTTCACAGTGTATAGATGTAAGGCACTATGATAGGTTTTCTTCTACCTGACATTTCACAGTGTATAGATGTAAGGCAGTATGATAGGTTTTCTTCAACCTGACATTTCACAGTGTATCTGTAAGGCAGTATGATAGGTTTTCTTCTACCTGACATTTCACAGTTATAGATGTAAGGCACTATGATAGGTTTTCTTCTACCTGACATTTCACAGTGTATAGATGTAAGGCAGTATGATAGGTTTTCTTCTACCTGACATTTCACAGTGTATAGATGTAAGGCACTATGATAGGTTTTCTTCTAACTGACATTTCACAGTGTATAGATGTAAGGCAGTATGATAGGTTTTCTTCAACCTGACATTTCACAGTGTATAGATGTAAGGCAGTATGATAGGTTTTCTTCTAGTTCTACCTGACATTTCACAGTGTATCTATAAGGCAGTATGATAGGTTTTCTTCTACCTGACATTTCACAGTGTATAGATGTAAGGCACTATGATAGGTTTTCTTCTACCTGACATTTCACAGTGTATGTTGTTGTTGTTGTTTTGTTTTACGTCTTTCCACATTACGTGATATTAGACGGGCATTTCACAGTCAGGGGTTCCACTGACTTTTTAGTTTTTGCGTCAAGAAACGCACGCCTCCGCAAAAATTGCGTCAGCGCTGAAAAAAATGCGTAACAATCTCACTCATGGAAGCTGGCCTTTGTTCTTTTTCCACATCAATGATCTCCTCGAGATTTCTTCCAGATTCAACATCTTCACATCGGCGCTTTTCTCCCCACCGAAAAATGCAAACATGTTTGATTGTCTCTTTGCCATTTTTGCTAAGTAAGCCCGCGAAAACAAGCCGGGTCAGTCAACCTTGATATTATTCCTACACGCTGTGACCACGGTAAAGTTCCCATCAATGGGCGCACTCTGGCATCCAGAATCACGTGGGATGATCGTGTGTGCGTGGGAAGTCATAACGTATTCCGATTGGAAGATGGCACCATCGCAGACGCGGGAAAGATTCCATTTTATTTCGAGGGGAGAAAGGATGAGGCGTTTTGGAACATTCTTGATCTAGCAAAAAGTCAGCGAGTGCCACAGAGTAAAATGCACTATCACTAATTGGCGGTGTCAAGCAGTCTGCTGTAGGTCTGTGCCGTGTTTTTTTTTTTTTTTTTTTTTTTTTTTTTTTTTTTGCTGTCCCAATCTCTGCGCCACCTCAGAGGCAGTGCACCCACGCCGCTCATTTTCCGACACCCCGTCCACAGCCATAGCCCGCCGGCCCCGCCGCAGCCCCGGCACCAGCAATCCACAGGGAGCAGTCAGTGTCAAGTCGTCAAGAGGCAACCCACCAGAGGAGACACTGCACTGCTGTCGAGTCACTTCGGTGGTGTTCAGTGGCGCCTGTTCTGATCTAACATACGCAGGACACCACCTACTAAGCCCCCTACTGACGACAATAATTGCCTAGTCGCGGAGCCGGCGTGAGTGAGCTCTCCCTCCGGAGGGCGCCACCACGTCCGTCCAGCGACAGCCCCCATGGACTCGCCGATACCGGTGACCCTGACGGAAGCAAACCAAGGCCACAGACGCGGAGAGGACATCGAAATTGAGGTCACCATGAGAGCAGGGCACGAAGGGCCACAGAATTTGAGACATTTTTTTTAAAATGCTGATCAATGGAATGAGGATGATTAAGATGATGCTACGGATTTCCATTTCGGTCTGAGACTACATGACAGGGCTGTACTCTACGCTTCCTTTCATAATATATCCTGGTGTCAACCAGACCCGAGAGGTACAGGCACCTGCAGTGTTGGTCATGAAATTTGAGCAACACTCTCAGAAACGCATTCATTAAGTGGATGAAACTCGACTGTGTGGTCCCTGTCTTCCCAACTGAGTCCGCAGCAAACTCAACTCTGGGTAGGAGCCGGTCAGGGCAGAAAAACCCCACATGACTCTGATGGGATTCGAACCCACGACCTCCCAGCCGGCAGTCCGCGACGCTAACCACTTCGCCACGGCGGCTGGTCTGTGCCGTGTTTTGCCCCTCTGACATAGGCTTGCGGTTGAGAACAGGGTCCTGGGAAAATTGCGTCGCTAAACGCACGGCCGCGAAAAAAATGCGTAGGAAGGCAGAAAAACGCAATAATTACGCAAAATTTGGCAATAAATGGAACCCCTGACAGTGTATCTGTAAGTGTAAGGCACTATGATAGGTTTTCTTCAACCTGACATTTCACAGTGTATCTGTAAGTGTAAGGCACTATGATAGGTTTTCTTCAACCTGACATTTCACAGTGTATCTGTAAGGTCGTATGATAGGTTTTCTTCTACCTGACATTTCACAGTGTATCTGTAACTGTAAGGCAGTATGATAGGTTTTCTTCTACCTGACATTTCACAGTGTATCTGTAAGTGTAAGGCAGTATGATAGGTTTTCTTCTACCTGACATTTCACAGTGTATCTGTAAGTGTAAGGCAGTATGATAGGTTTTCTTCTACCTGACATTTCACAGTGTATCTGTAAGTGTAAGACAGTATGATAGGTTTTCTTCCACCTGACATTTCACAGTGTATCTGTAAGTGTAAGGCAGTATGATAGGTTTTCTTCTACCTGACATTTCACAGTGTATCTGTAAGGCAGTATGATAGGTTTTCTTCCACCTGACATTTCACAGTGTATCTGTAACTGTAAGGCACTATGATAGGTTTTCTTCTACCTGACATTTCACAGTGTATAGATGTAAGGCACTATGAATGATAGGTTTTCTTCTACCTGACATTTCACAGTGTATCTGTAAGGCACTATGATAGGTTTTCTTCTACCTGACATTTCACAGTGTATCTGTAAGGCACTATGATAGGTGTTCTTCTTGTGGCTGACACCAGCTTCTCAGTTGAGTATAATACTATTATTAATAGGGTTTGGGATCAGTCCATTGGTAGACCTTTTTCGTTTTTGTTATTATTACTGATTGATTAACTACTCCTTTTCCCATTCTTTCCTACACATAGCACCCCATCCTGGCCACAAAGTTCACCCAGCTGGAAGCAAACCCTGAACTCTTATGCTCAGTGTTAGCCATCAGATTCAAACCTTACTCTACTGCAGGTACAACCTGTTCTGATCCCTTTAAATGGCCAAGACACTTTTTCCCAGGAAAATAAGTGTAGGAATGTTTAGCTGGATACACTGGACAAGGAGAGGACCCATCCTGGCTGTTTTTTTGCTTTACAGTGTACAACGGACATTACTCTGTCACTGTGTCAGAATGCTTCATGTGATGGATCATGAAAGCAAAGAAAAATAAAAGTTATACTGCTTATGTTCCGATCTGCAGTTCCTAGAGAAAGTCTGCCAAGGTCAAACCAGACTGGCATAGTTCTAATCTTCAGTGACCTTAGGTTTGTCCATACTGACAATTTGTACAAGTTGACTGACAAGATTGAAGATTGGTAGGAAAATTCAGTTTTGACACAAATAGATGAGAAAATTAACTTTTGATACTATCATTATTATCATTATTATGAATACATATATAGTGCATATCCTCTGCTAGAGACCAAGCTCTGGGCTCTTTATAATCCACCTCGTTTACACCACGGGCTGTCTACCCGGGTAGTGCTGACTGAAGAGCAGCCAGCTGGTGCGTCATTCAGTCGTTTCCCGTGTCATCTGGTCAATATCGTTCACTCAGTTTCCCTACTTCCTTCCTTCTTTCTGTTTTCTCACGCCAGGTGCATGCCATGTGTAACATGTCATTCATGCGACATTCCGGACTTGAGAGAAGGATGTTATTCAAAATGGGGTAATGTTAACAGAATTCGAGTCACTCCCAAAGCTGTGGAGAGTAAATTAAAACAACTTAACCCAAATAAGGAACAGGGTCCTGATTTATTGCCACCAAGGGTACTAAAAGAGCTATGTGAGGAACTATCTGTTCCACTGTGTTCATTTTTTAAATAAGACACTTGAAACTGGTGTTTACCTGAAGACTGGAAAACGGCAGAGGTGACAGCGATTTTTAAGAAAGGTACAAAATGTGAACCGAGCAACTACAGACCTGTAAGTCTTACTGTATCTTATGCAAGGTTTTAGAAAGTATTGTCAGAGACTCAATGGTCTCCTATTTTGCAGATAATAATTTATATTCTAAATGTCAGCATAAGATAAGAAAGATAATGTTGCTAACAGCCCATTATCTTATCTTATCTTATGCTGGTTTCGAAAAAAACGATCATGTGTCACACAGCTGTTAGAGGTTATGGAGGATATAACAACAATGCTAGATGGCAGACAAGGAATTGATATCATATACATGGATTTTAGAAAAGCTTTTGATACAGTTCCGCATAAGAGACTCCTTATAAAGCTAGCAGCATACGGTATTGGTGGCACCTTATTAAAATGGATCAAAAACTTTCTGAGTGATAGAACTCAACAAGTCAGAGTAGGGGCAGCCAAATCAAAGAAATGTAATGTACTTAGTGGTATCCCTCAAGGAAGTATACTGGGACCGGTTCTTTTCACTATTTTTATAAATGATCTACCAGATAACCTTGTCAGTCCATGTAAAATATTCGCAGATGATACTAAGATTACAATTGTACATCAAGAGTACTTGTATTCAAAACGATATCTACAAACTGCAAGAGTGGTCTGAGTCGTGGAATCTGTATTTCAACATGACCAAGTGTGGTGTATTGCACATCAGGAATAATAATCAAATAATGAATATAAAATGATGGAAAATGATGTTTATCACCAAGTAGTGGCTCTTACTGAAGAAAAAGACTTGGGTGTTACCTTCGATAGCAGGTTGTCATTTGACCCTCACTTACAGAGAGTGGTAAATAAAGCTAACCAGATGTTAGGTATCATAAAAGGAGTTTTACTTATTTAGATAAAGATACTTTTTTGAAATTTACAAAGCTTTTGTCAGGCCACATTTGGAGTATGCTAATGGGATTTGGAGCCCTTTTTTAAAGCGTCAATCAATAATGTTAGAAAAGGTTCAAAGCGAGCTACCAAATTGCTGAAGCATTGTAAAACTTATCATATAATGAAAGATTGAAATATTTGAATCTGCACTCGCTGAGGGGAAGAAGGATCAGAGGTGACCTAATTCAAGTTAATAAGATCTTTAATGGCTATGATGATATTGACATTGAGACATTCTTTTCTGTTGCACAAACTTCAAGTACTAGAAACTCTGAAGGAAAGATTTTTATAAAGCACTGTAACACTAATCAACGTAAATTTTCATTTTCTTATAGAGTTGCTAACCACTGGAATGAAATACCACTACCATTAAATTTGCACCTGATATTAATACTTTCAAGAATTTTCTAGATAATGATTCAAAATTTAGAGAATTGTTTCATGACTATGATGGATTGCAATGAAGATATAATGTAACATGCCATATGACCCTGATGTGGCCCTTTGCGGTCGGCTGGGCTATAAGCAACATTATCTTATCTTATGCCATATGACCCAAAAAGTGAAGAAATTTAGAGGGACACATGATAGACCGCGAGGTCTAGGCTAATGAAGCCAGTCCCTACTACTACTACTACTACTACTACTACTACTATCTACTACTATACTACTATACCACTGGCCAAACTGGCCTTCTCTCCCGAAAGTTGGTGATGAGGATTTGACGTGTGGTGCAAGATGTTATGTGTGCGTTCACACACGGAACCTCAGTTACGGAACCTCAGTTTATAGTCTCGTTCGAAGGACTGTATGGGAAATGGAGTCAGAACCATGTTAAGTCCAAGGGAAAATCCCCGGTACCGAAACGGCCCGGCGGAGATTCGAACCGCAACCCCTGGATCACTAAGATTACGAGTCCAGTGCTCTACACTAAGCTATTCCGGCCGGCCCCCGGTGCCGTGCCAAGCCATACTGAGATCTTATCTCCAGCAGAGAGCCTCTGCTGATGAAGTGGTAGAGAAAAAAATGTGTGTGTGTGAAGGTAGGCATGTGCAAGCATGGTGCATGGGCACACACACACACACACACACACAACACGACACGACAGCGACACGACACGACACGACACGACACACACACACACAATGCATACACACACACTCACACACACAACTACATGCACACATACACTCATGTTCACATGGGCACACTCACACATGCATACACACATGCACACATACACGCACGCATGCATGTATGCACGCACATGCATACACGCACATGCACACATATGTGCGCGAGCACACACACACACACACACACACACACACACACACCACACACACACACCACACAGAGCGTTTTCAATAAGTCGTTAAGATGGCTGACAATTGACATAAAATGAATAGAGAAATGTCTTCAGGGAGTCCTAAAACATTCAGTCCAAATCCACATTAAGCAAGCTGTGTGTTGAATGGGCATGCAGAATCCTTCAAGTCTGTATTAATTGATCCCTAAACTATTTAAACACTGAATAATTATTGTTCCATTTGATTGGGTTGTGTGTAAGTGTTCAAAGGAACTGAGGCCTGTAACTTTCTACATTTTCATTTTCTTTGCATTGCTTTTAAGTTGGAGACTGAGGCCAATGAAAAGGTGTTTCATTTTGAAATTATGCAGGTTTATGGGTTTTTTTCCCTCTTGGTTTTGTAGTACTTCTGGTAGACACTGCAGGCTGAAATGGAGAATAGACATATCTTTATAAAAATACAAAAAGAGGCAGATGAATTCCAAATAAGAGCAAGTTTGTGTGTGTGCGTGCATGCGTGTGTGTTTGTGCGCCTCTGTGTCTGTGTGTGTGTGTGTGTGTGTGTGTGTGTGCGTGTTTTGTGTGTGTGTGTGTGTGTGTGTGTGTGTGTGTGTGAGGTCTGTGGAAATAAAAAGCTAAGGTATTCTGAATTATTCAATAGGTGAGAGATATGTCTGGGAAAGGACATCTGATAAATAATTTGTGAATTTCAGTTGAGAATCTGTAGTGAGAGTTTGACAATCTTTTAAGGATATCTGACTCAGGCTTCCCCACTAGTAACTGTCAGTTAGCCTCATTTCTAGTTCATGGGGGGGGGGGGGGGGGGGGGGGGGGGGGGGGGGGGGGGGGGCTTTCTTGTGTCCTGACTAGTTTTATGCTCTTGTAGCCTCATTTCTGTTTCATGAGAGTGGGGGGGGGGGGGGGAGGGGGGAGGGTGGGGGCTTTCTTGTGTCCTGACTAGTTTTATGCTCTTGCTTTCCAGTCTGCTTAATCGTGAGGTTATCACCAGGAGTGCGGGTGTTGAAGTGATTCTGAATAGGCCGACAAACTGAAAATCAAGGGTTTGAATGGTGGTTTGTGGATTAGTGTGTGTGTGTGTGTGTGTGTGTGTGTGTGTGTGTGTGTGTGTGTGTGTGTGTGTGTGTGTGTGCGCGTGTGTGTGTCTCCAGTGTCCGTTTAATGGCATCACTTTGACTGCACTTCTTTTCTCTATGACCTTGCTGATGTTGATCATCTTGACAGGTGGCCAAGGGTTTAGTCATGGAGAGGAAATCAAAACTGAGCTTACCATGAGAGCAGACAGGTGTCAGGGAATGTCACCAACAATCTTAAAGATGCATCCATTCTGTAGCTGGCTCACAGCAGCTGGTCCACAGATGAGACTTAGCTGACCTGGGCATTAACCTTGGTGAATAGTGTGTATGAACTGGAGGCTTAACTCCTTGGTCCTAAGGAAATCGTGGAATAATAATAATAATAATAATAATGCATAGATTTTATATAGCGCAATTCTTGGGGATCAACTCATTGCGCTCAACACACACTCAAACACCCGCACTAACATGTGTCCACACACACACACACTCATTTACACAACGGGCTGCCTACCTGGGTAGTGCCGACTGAAGAGCTGCCAGCTGGCGCTTCATTCAGTCGTTTCCCGTGTCATCCAGGCATGAGCAGAGAACAGTAAACAGTAAATAACGAACAAGTGAGGTAACTATCTTCCATGATGAAATAATTGCACGCCCATAAACTCCTTAAGAATACTGCTTATGACACCAAATCGCTTAGCAGAAATGACAACACAGAGCAAACAAGGAAAACATCCCCATAATGACAACACAGAGCACACAGAGCAAACAAGGAAACATCCCCATAATGACAACACAGAGCACACAGAGCAAACAAGGAAACATCCCCATAATGACAACACAGAGCAAACAAGGAAACATCCCCATAAAAGAATGTTCCAAGCTTACCTCTGTACACCGTACCTGACGCATCCACACACCAGCCACAACAGGAGAACCTGACGCATCCACACACCAGCCACAACAGGAGAACCTGACGCATCCACACACCAGCCACAACAGGAGAACCTGACGCATCCACACACCAGCCACAACAGGAGAACCTGACGCATCCACACACCAGCCACAACAGGAGAACCTGACGCATCCACACACCAGCAACAACAGAAACCTGACGCATCCACATACCACAACACAGAGAAGGAATAACATTTATTTACACACCGGCCTGACGCATCCACACACCAGCAACAACAGGAGAACCCGACGCATCCACACACCAGCAACAACAGAAGAAATGAATAACATTATTCAAGACTGGCACAGTCACGTTGATCTTGAATATAGTCCAACAAACACATGGATGAACATATTAGGTAACCTTGGTTGATGGTTTACACATGGATGAACATATGTAGGGTAGCCTTGGGTTATTGGTTACACATGAATGAACATATGTAGGGTAACCTTGGTTGATTGGTTTACACATGAATGAACAATGTAGGGAACCTTGGGTTTATTGTTACACATGGATGAACATATGTAGGTAGCCTTGGTTGATAGGTTTACACATGGATGAACATAGTAGGTAACCTTGGTTGATTGTTTACACATGGATGAACATAGTAGGGTAACCTTAAGTTATTGGTTACACATGGATAACATATGTAGGGTAAGCCTTGGGTTGATTGTTTACACATGGATGAACATCTGTAGGGTAACCTTGGTTGATTGTTAAACCTTGGGTTGATTGGTTTAAACCTTGGTTGATTGGTTTAAAATGAAGTCTGAAATCAGGCAGGAACAGTGAACAGTAAGTATTGAACAAGTAGGGTAACTCTTGCTCCCATCAGGAAAGACAATTCCAAATGAATCTGCTTAGGACACCAAGTCACCAAGCAAGATCCAATGTATGAGACATTGTCACATTAACTAATGCCAATTATAGAGACATTTTCACATTAACTATGCCAATATAGAGACATTTTCACATTAACTAATGCCAATTATAGAGACATTTCACATTAACTAATGCCAATTAGAGACATTTTCACATTAACTAATGCCAATTATAGAGACATTTTCACATTAACTGGTATTATTAGAGACATTTTCACATTAACTGGTATTATAGAGACATTTTCACATTAACTGGTATTGATAGAGACATTTTCACATTAACTGTATTATAGAGACATTTCACATTAACTAATGCCAATTATAGAGACATTTTCACATTAACTAATGCCAATTATAGAGACATTTTTCACATTAACTAATGCCATTATAGAGACATTTTCACATTGACTGGTATTAAGAGACATTTTCACATTAACTGTGATTATAGAGACATTTTCACATTAACTAATGCCAATATAGAGACATTTTCACATTAACTGGTATTATAGAGACATTTTCACATAACTAATGCCAATTATAGAGACATTTTCACATTAACTGTATTATAGAGACATTTTCACATTAACTAATGCCAATTATAGAGACATTTTCACATTAACTGGTATTATAGAGACATTTTCACATTAACTGGTATTATAGAGACATTTTCACATTAACTGTATTATAGAGACATTTTCACATTAACTGGTATTATAGAGACATTTTCACATTAACTAATGCCAATTATAGAGACATTTTCACATTAACTAATGCCATTATAGAGACATTTTCACATAACTAATCCAATTATAGAGACATTTTCACATTAACTGTATTATAGAGACATTTTCACATTAACTGGTATTATAGAACATTTTCACATTAACTGTTTTAAAGAGACATTTTCACATTAACTGGTATTCTTGAGTGAAAGTTTCAGTGGCAAAGTTATGAATATGGCAGTGACCTTGCAAAACTAAGTGTGGGTATAAGCGTGTCTTTGAAGCAAATAGGATTAGTCTGACTGTATCAACTTCATACCCAGGTAGAGAATGACAGAATCAGACAGTTTGAAGTTAAGATTGAACACAATGTTTTTCAGAAAGCCCCAAAGGAATGGACAGTGCAGACAGCAAAATTGTTAGTTGACTGACAGGCTATTGACAATTGAAATCGACTTGCCCACCAGCATTTTGCACTAGCCTCCAGTGACTGGACAACTGAATTTGTCCAGCCCTGGTAAACGGCTGTGCGTATCTCTGGCTGGATTGTGACAGCCGTGTTTAGACTGGCCAGCTTTGACCAGTCAGGCTGTGCCATGTTTTGGCCTCAGCTAGGAATGTGAAGCATCAGAGACTTGTTTTCTTCCAGATCCCTCCCCCATCTCTGTCGTCTTTGATGTGGTTCCAATGTGTTTGTATGAACCTGTGGGTGTTATCGTTTCTTCATTGGTTAGCCACAATGTGACAGGCTGTTCATTGCCAGATGTCTCTGTTGCAGATAAAAAAGAAACAGAAGCAAATCTTTGATTGGCTGGATGGCCAGAAAATCGAGTACGAGAAAAAAGATGTGTCTTCAGATCCGGAAATAATGAAAGAAATGAGGGACAAAGCGGTGAACTGCCCAGACAAGGAGAAGGCGCTGCCCCCGCAGATCGTTAAAGGGGGGACATCCATTTAGGCGTAAGTATAGAATGGAAGTGAGCATCCACAGAAACTTTCTAACCCCACTGGCCATGTGATTTTGACCCCCCTGTTGACAATTCTCTGTGTGTGTGTGTGTGTGGTGTGTGTGGTGTTTTGTTTGTTTCTTGTTTGTGATTGTTTTTGTCCGTTTGTTAGATGTGAGGGTTGTTGGTGAACAATTCAAGTAAAGAAATAAAAAGCAAAATATGCAATAGATGAGGGGATTCCCACCTGGTGGACAATAACGAGGTGTAAACAGAGTTATTGTTTCTTCTTCTAGAATCTGTGAAGTATCATTCCAAAGTTGATAAAAACTGTTGAAGTATAGCTGCCTTACACTAGGCGGACTGTTCATCAGCTCAGCTGGAACGGATCTGCTGAGACAAACATAAAATGTGTTCTTAACGTGACCTGTACATGAGCTGTCTTCACAGAAGTCTGACAATGAAGGTATCACAGGAAACATGGTCTTTGGTCTTTTTTCTGAGAATGACATTGGCCTGCCTTCTGCTAAAAGAAAGAGTGTACAGGTTGGGTTTGCTTTAGTTCAGGTACAAGAAAATGTTTTAATGATGACTTGCTTACATTTTCCTCATGCGAATCATACATTCTTTTTTCTATGTGTGTGTGTGTGTGTTGTATGCGTGCGTGTGTATGGGTGTGTGTTTGTGTACTAATTGTGCGTGTCTTGTGTGTGTGTGTATGTGTACAGATATGTGTGTGTGTGTTTGCGTGTACGTATATGTGTATTTGTGTGGCGTGCGCACATGTAAATGAATGCATGTATGTGTATTGAGATGTATGTGTGTATACCTGTGTGTGTGTCTATGCCTCTGTGTGTGTGTGTATGTGTGTAAATGCATGCATATATGTGTGTATTTATGTGTGTGTAAATGCTACGTGTGTGTGTGTTGCAGGGTTACGATGACATCGAGGCTGCTGTGGAGGAAAGGGACCTGCGTGGGTTCTTAAAGTTGGATGGGGATGGGGACTCAAGCCAGCAGACACAGCAAGCACAGCAGCCTTAATCACGCTCCCTCATACCTTTGCCTTTAGCCGTCTTCTTCTTCTGTTGGCTTACCTCTCCTCCATCCACCCCCTCCCCCACCTCCCCCGCTTCTCCGCTACCCTTCTTCCCTACACCACCACCGCCACCTTCGCCTCCTCATTTTCTGTCTCCACTCTGGAATTGTTTGAAATTGTCATTCTGCAACGTCTGCCATTTTGACTGTTGACAGGCCTACATAATTATTGTGGTGTTGGATGCTGCAAGATTTTTGACAGAAACAAGATTTCTTTAATGCAGAAGAGTAGGATATTAAACAGGTGTAATAAAAGTAAAATAAGATTGGATAGTATACAGACCTGTGCATAATGTATCACAGTGGACCAGTTTTTGTTGTAGATTTTTTTTTTTTTTTTTGTCAGCCTGCAACGGATAAGGAACGGATCACTTCCTCATAAAAAAAAACCCCAGGTTAAATGGAACTTCAAGGGGAGATCCACTTTATTTTTAGACTGCAGTGGGTGTGGGTGATGGAGGGCGGGGAGGAGACTGCAGTGGGTTGGGATGGAGGGGGAGAAGCGATGCAGAGTAGGACTAGCTCACAAGTGAATGTCACACTGTGAATGAAGTATACTCACCAGAAGTTGGGAGGGGGTGAGGGATAGAAGCGGTGATACTAAATGGAGAGGACTGTTGTAAACACTTGGGACATGGATATGAAGGAGAGGACTGTTGTAAACACTTGGGACATGGGATATGAACTGAGTAGCTAAGGAGCACATGTGCCCAGTGGAATGAGCTTACTATGACTGAGGGGAGAGAAGGAGGGTAGGGACGTCATCCACCAAATGATCTCTATTGTTCCTCAGTAACAGAAATTCATACGTTTTTCAACTCCAGAATCTAAAGCATTCCTGTTACTTCACGGTTAACGAGTATGCTCATTCGATCTTGCAGTAAACTGACGGATTTATGAATGTGATGTTCAGTGCTTAAGAACAAGGCGCCAGACGATTGGTAGGATGCAGGCCAGCCAAGCATGTGGATTCTGTTTGACAGCGATGTTCATAACGTTGCAAACTGTCGTGCGCACGTGTAGACGATCCAAGTTGAAGGACAGGACTGTGTCATTTGACAGTATAACTGAGCACGAGAGACCTCCCTCCCATCTCTGACATCAGATCTGAAATTTTGTGTGGATGCAGCCCGTGCATTTTGCTGGCTGTCTTGTCATTTAGGACCAAGCGTTCGCTTCTCTGTTATTGACTACAGTAGTGAAGACAGCTCTGAAGAGGTTTGATACCAGACTTGGTTTTTATTGCTAAGCAGCAGGCACAGACTGGTAGGGCAGTGAACACATCTTGCCCATTTTGAAGTGGATTTTTTTTGTGATGGACTAGTTCTGTGGACTTTGGTCCGCTTAGCTGTTGATGACATCAAACTGAGCAAGACACTCGTGCTCACTGATAGGTCTTATTTTCCTTTGTTGCTGTTGTTTTGTTTTTGTTTTGGTTTTGAAAAGGTAGTGAAACTGAAAGTGAAATTCAGTGTGTGCGGTCATGATGATCAACACGTTTTGTTGCAGTACATTGGTAGAGTACAGCCATTCCAGTGTTTTGTTGCTGCTTTTGGTGGTCTTTTAAAGGAGGGAATCTGAGGCATTAAAAACAAAAAAAACCTCTGCTATTTTTACTTTCCTACAAGTGCTATGCAAGTGCTAACGGTTTATGTAACTTGTTTGCCTGTTTTCCTCCACATTGGTCTGCCTGTGCAACACTTTGTGTGTGTTCACTTCAGACTTGATGATTTCACTCTTTGTCGCTTACTTATATCTGTGTCTTGACAGAGCTCTGTAGTCAGACCTGCTTTCCTTCTAACTACGCACTGCATTTTATCACAAGTATCACCACTAACAGACTTCCTCCTTCTGCTGTATACTTTGTAACTCGCTCAAGTATTTTTGCATGCATGTTATATGAAGTAATAGCCTAACCCTCAGAAATGTAATGCCATGTAAGATGCCACTGTATTATTCATATATATCATGAATTTACTGAGTAAATTTTGTAGAAATGTATCTTAAGTGCAGATCTTTAGTCAGCACATTGTAACATGAAGTTCTTATGCTTAATCAATGGTGGAGACAGCTTCAGGCTGTTGGTCGGCACTTTAGGCCTGGCTTTCTCATGTTTTCATTTGAAGAAGACTAAGCGCACTTGTGAAACAAAATAGAAGACCAGCATTTAATTCAAGCTTTTAGCTGGATCAGAGCTGTCTTGATTACCAGGCGTGAAGTTTTATGAGGACCAAGATGTTACCAACACTGCTCGTGAGCTGGGACAAGCATCATCTGTCTTGATTAGAGGCATGAGTAGTGAGAAATTGAACATTCATTTGGTCAAAAGTTGGATTAATAGAGAAAAGCATGATGAGGACAGAATCTAACATCCCCAATGGAGAGAAAAGCATGATGAGACAGAATCTAACATCCCCAATGGCAAGCAGTGGGAGATTGGTGGCACTGGACAGTGGCTCAACTCAAAGCAAAGTACTGGATGCAAAAAGCCAAAAATGTGGCATTGACCAAAAATAATGAATAATGTACATTACCTAACATTAGAAATACGCTGTCGACATTCCGGATTTTTCCATGTTGATTTTTACCGCTCTGAGAATCTTATAAACAAATGAGACCTGAGTGTTCTTGAGTCATCTTCAAGACACTTCTTTAAACCTTTGTTTGGACAAAGCATAGGAGGAATTGGATATGTAATGGTTTATGAGGAACTCCTGTCCAGAGCATATGGACTGTATTTTTTTCTGTTCTTTATTTTTAGCGTGCTTTGATGGAGTTTTTGCGGGTGGAAGATCATCTGTTGACTGCAGACCTTGTTGGCTTGTTTGTGTTGTCATTCTTTTGAAAACCATTCTGTTATGCAATGATTCATGAATCATCAAGTTGCTTTCTGGTCTGGAACTTTTCACTGCAGATTGATTCCTCTGTGAGCCAAATGAATGCTGTCTTTGATTCCAGAGTTGGTCATCATTGTTCTCTCTTTGATCGTGTGTGACTGTTTCTTGATGTGCTAACGTTTTCCTCTGAGATCATGTGCAAATGCATCAGGGCTTGAAAGCTTGAAATCGACTTCATTTCTCTTTTGTTGTTCTTGTTGCTTTTTTTGTCATTGTTGTTCTTGTTGTTGAATCTTTGTAAGCCATCAGCTGGTGTTCAGTTTGTATAATTGTCAGAACTTAATTTTTTCCATAAAATCTGCTCCCCTCCCTCCTGTCCCTCCCTTCCATCGTCCCTCCCCACGTGTTCCACTTTTGCTTTCTGTGTGCATTCCTCCTGTGCGTGGATACGTTCCATTCCATATTTTCATGGCATTTTACATTAGTGGATGACTGTTCGTTTCTATTTCACATGTTGTTTTGCTTTGCTTTTGTGGTGGTTTTGACATTCCATGAAGTGTCTTTGTAGCTGTAGGTGAAAAAAGAGAAAAGAAGTGCATTGAAGATGAACATCAGTCTCCGTTTCCTTGCACTCTGTGGCTGTGTTTAGGTTTGTGTTGAAGACGATGTGGTATTGGTTGTTTGGCGGAATCCCTCTGTTGATTGGGTTTGTGTTGAAGATGATTGGCATTGGTTTTTATGGCGGAATCATTACACTGTCTGTAAGTGATGCTGTGTGTGTTTTTTGGATTACAATTTCCCCCCATTCCATAACTCCAGTCTCCACCCTCTCTCTTTATCAGCCACGTTTTGGATGCAATGAGTGATTTTTTTTGTTTTGTGGGAAATGTGAAGTATGTTTTCTTGCCTGGGGATTCCATATGTTTTGGGCTCAAACCTTGACGAATGTATCCTCTGTGTAGCGGAACTTCACCTTCTCTCAAGGAACAGTAAGATGTAAATTTTGGCTCACAAAAAAAGGTCAACTGTTTTTCAAGTCTGATTAATATCAAATTATTACTTTGGTGTATATATATTATATATATATATATATATATATATTATATATATATATTGTACTGTGTCAGACTCTTGCAAGCTATGATCAGAGTGTCAACACTGTTTAACTGAATGTAATTTGGTGTTTGTAAGACTAAGATACTGGTCATAGCTTGAAACAGTTTGCCATGGTAAATATGTTTAACAAAACAGATAGTACACAAGAGCTCTCACCCTCCCCCCAACCCACCCATCCCACTCCCAGGCATTTTAACAGCATCTGGTCGCACTGGAAGGTGGAAGGCGCAATATCCACCCCTTTTTATACTTGAGAGCACTTTCCTGTTTTGTCAGCTTCATGGGCAGAGTATTTTTGAATGCAGAAGGTTTTTTTTGTTTTTGTTTTCGTTTCTTTGTTTTTCAGAAAAGAGACCAACTATGAGGACTAAAGGAAACATCTTTGCGTTTTTCCAAAGGTAAATTAGAAATGTATTTAGAATCTGAACAAAAAATTGAAAAAACAAATGGACAAACCAAAACACCTTCCAGGTTGACCAAATCTGCCCAGACTGGCTGATGCCGAAGATACCAGTATATATTGTTTTTAAGTAAATGAAAATGTGTCTGATTTTTGTGTAATCTGCCTTTATTGAGCCTTCAATGTTACCCCTCCCCCCCCCCCCCCCCCCAAAAAAAAAAATATATATATATATTTTACTCATCAGTAGCAACATATATGAATAATAACTGATCAGTTATATTTCCCATCTCTTACATATGTTCAACTGGCATTGTCACTAATATCTATATGCAATAAGTAGTGGCAATTCACTGTGCTATGTTCCCGTGTGACACATCCTTTTCGTGAGAGTTGCCTTGATGCATTAGAAATGGTGATCTCAACTGTTTGAAGGATGCCTTGTGCTTTGCAAGGAAAGCGAACTACATCATACGATTCAACTTACATGTTTTTGCTCACCTCTAGTGATATTGTGTTTGGTTTCTTTTCATTTTTTTTTCTTACTTTTTTTCATTTCAAACACTAAATTAAAATATTTGTGAACACATATTTCTTCATACTATCCACGAATGGATGCCAGCAGAATGTAAATCTGTGGTAGTTGCAATGTCAACAATCATTGCAAACGGTCCATTTTAGCCCAAAAGAAAACTCATGCATCCCTAGGGACAGTGAGGAGAATGATAGGGAACAGAAAGATGATTGAAAGTTCGTGAGACCAGAGTGCCTGTCATTCCATTGTGACAAGGAAAGAAATGTTGCTTTCCTTTTCTAGCCACTTGTAACATTCAGATGTTACTTGAAACATCTGCAGGGGATGAAGGGGTGTTCTGAATCGTTTGACGTCATGTCTCATGTAGTTATCTCATTGTTTGGGTCAAAGGAGTAAACAGCAAGCAAAACATTTGTTGTTATGCTTTTGCCATGTTTTGTCTTGGCGGTGGTTTATAGCAAGCAAAACATTTGTTGTTATGCTTTTTGCCATGTTTTGTCTTGGCGGTGGTTTATAGCAAGCAAAACATTTGTTGTTATGCTTTTGCCATGTTTTGTCTTGTTGGACTGAGCTGCTTTTATTTATGTTTGTTTGTTTGTACTTTTTTTTTTTGGTATGTGTTTTTTATTGGCCGGCACTTACACAAGTGGGAGTGGTGGTTAGTAGTGATGTATCTAGATGTAGCATTCAGTATTACTGCAGTTACTGTTGGTTTATCACTTTATGTTCTTTTTTATGTTCTAATCTTAAATTTGAAAAATATCCGCACTGTTTGTGACTGTGGATTGAATGCAAGTGCATCATGGTAAACATAGTTTGCGAAGTATGTGTATTGTCATGAGCCAAGGAGATAAACACTTTTGCAAGTATGTGTATTGTCATGAGCCAAGGAGATAAACACTTTTGCAAGCAGAGACTCGCACTTCCACATGTGTGCAAGCAGAAACACACATGCTCTCTTTGTCTCTGTCTCTCTTGTTAGAGTGAATTGTGCATACCCACGCATGCAGCTGAGAACAGATGTAAACATGCAGTCGTTGGTCTGCAAGTTTACTGTTCTTTGTTCTCCCCAGCTACATGGTGGCACAGTAGTTGTGTAAGGTAATGGAAGGGAAAAAACTGTATGGATTTCGCTTGTGGAATTTCTTGCTGTTACTGTAAGGAAATCTTTGTAGAAGACTGTTTTGAATTCTGGCAGAAGGGTTGCTTCAAAGTGCAGAATGGCTTGGACAGTACAAAGATGTGATCTGCACAGGATTAAGCAACAATTCTTGCAACAAACAGTGAGAAAGAAAGAGTGGGGGAAGGGGTAGAGGATGGGGGCACAACATAATGAATAAGTGAAAAGTAGAACAAACAATTCTGTGAAAGTGGGTACTGGAGAAAGACAAACAACAACAACAACGGAGCACCAGATTAATGAGTATTGCTTACTGGGGACAAAGTTTTGAGAGAGTGGAAGAAATACCTCATCGCATGGATAACTATTGTATTATTGTCATTACAACAGTTACTTGTTTTTTTAAACTGTCCACATACTTGTCAATATTGTCCGCTGTTGTCACACATTTCTCATCACTTTTTCTGTTATCTGTCCATTATAATTTCTTGGTACTTTGTCTCACTTTGCTTGTAATGTTGTATTCAGTGCAATTCCTCACACAGTAAGTGTCAAATAATTTTTGGTTTGTTTGTTTATCTATGTTGGTGGAAGGGAGATCATCATGGCTTACTGATCAATAACGATGTACTGCAGTTTTCCGTATGTAATATGTACAACTTTTTAACGTATAAATGCATGCTGAAATAAATGCCTGACGAGGGGGAAAAGAATGTGTCAGAGTATTTGTGAGTGGGAAGATATTTACTGTCATGCTTGGAGATCGATTTCTCACATTGAAACTTGTCCCCCTCCCTTGTATACATTACTGGGCATCTTCCAGGAACTAAAGGCCAATGGAAATTGAGCAGCAGGGGTTGTTTGTTTGTTTGTTGCTTTCCAATAAAGGAACTGAAACAATATATGACTTGCTCATCAGCAACAAAGAAAGACAAAACACTGTTCATGCAGCAAGGACAGGGAGAGGACTATTTACTTTAACTCTTTCTATACTAAAGACTGCATATGTGGTCCTTACACATAAGGACCATATATGTGGTCCAAAGCTTTGGAATTTTTCTCCGAAGTGAGTGAACCTTTCGTACGAAACTGCTTGTAACAGATAGCTTGTACTGGTACTTCGGCTTTGCAAGCTGAATGCTCGCTAGCACACACTTTTCACACCACGTCACCAGCTCGGTTTGGCTTGACGTGGCAACGTGGCGTCATCTGCTACTCTGTCAAGCATGGGTGGTGAAAGAAACACTACAAATGGCTGTTACAATGTAACTGAAACCCTTGAATTGTTGTAAGCAGCTGAAAATGTTCAGGCAGTAAAGCCAGTTCATGTAATTTTTTTCTTCATAGAGTGTGTACCACCCCTATTTTTTACATGACGCACAAAGTCTCATTTTCTTTGTAATGCATACTGATTATCAAATAAATAGAAAAATAACTTTGCTATATTGCTCGTGGTTTCTCAATCATTTATAAACACAACTTGAAAAAAATCACAAGTCTGTGTTCATTCATTCTTTTTTTTTAATGACTTTTTGAAAATATGTATAGAAATGGTCAGTTTCTGGGGAAAGTAAGGGAGAGAATAGCTTGTATGCAATGAGTTGAGCATTCTCTGCAGGATCTAACCCGATGATCAGTTGGCAGTACTTCAGTGTTGACAACAAGGTTTCAGTTTTTGAACTCTCTCTCTCTCTCTCTCTCAGTATATATAGATAGATACAGACATGCGCACACGCACAAACATACATGCATATACACGCAGACACACACACACACACACACACACACACACTGTATGTAAACACACACCTGCACATACACATCATGATTAAACTTGTAATTGAAATGGCGCTGGCGGAAACTTGCACAATTTCAAAAAGGAGTTCTGTACAAGATACATATCCAGGAGAAGATAACCCAAGGTCACAATTCCAATCTTTCAGTATTGTCAGTTGTAGTAAGGTGTGTGGCTTTATGTACTACATGAGAGTGTATCCAGTTTCTCAAGTTCATACATGGGTGGGCCTTCTAAATAAAATTCACAACACCTATCGCTCCATATTAGTCTTTTCAGTCTATTGAAATTATGAATTGAAAGAGTTATGTGCATAGTCTGGACTTCCAAGTTTACAAACATGCTAGCTGTTCTCTCCCACCACTCCAACCCAACCCCACTCGACAGTCTCCATCATCCCCCCATTCCCCTTCCGTCTTACTTTCCCCTCCATTCCATAGTCTGGACTTCCAAGTTTACAAACATGCTAGCTGTTCTCCCGACCACTCCAACCCAACCCTACTCCACAGTCTCCATCATCCCCCCATTCCCCTTCCGTCTTACTTTCCCCTCCATTCCATATTCTGGCATTCTCCCTCTTGTCTCCTTCTTCGCCACAACCCTGTGCACCTTACTTACCCCTCCCTCCTCCCTGCAATTATATCAGTCCTGCCGCACCCTCCTTCCTCTTAGGGATGCTGGGGCTCTGTCAGTACAAATGGCTGCCCGCCGTCAGGAAGTTCTATGCTAGTTACTTCCACTTTTCTGTCGCTCTTTGATCGCCTTTTTTTTCTTTTTTCTTTATCATTCTTAATTGACGACTGCTGTCTCTCTCTTTCTCTCTTCCTCTTCCTCTCTCTCTCTCTCTCTCTCTCTCTCTCTCTCTCTCTCCTCTCACTCTCTCTCTCTCTCTGTGGACCATTCTCCTGTCTTTGTTTTGGAAACTCTTTTTCAGTTATTTCTTCTCGGAGTTTGTGACATGCCAGCTTGTTTTTGTGATGATCTGGCAGACTAGGATGTGAAAATGGAAAACATTGTCCAGACAGACACTAGCTGTCCATTCTGTACTGTCTGTAAGCCCTCATGGCTTTTTGTTTTGGTTTTTTGCTTTGTTTTGAATGTAGTTTTTATTGTATATTTAATATATTTCATTGAAAAGGTTTTTTAATAGTTTTTTTTTTTTTTTAACACATTTTCTGTGAAATCTGGTTCAACAAATTCAACAGAATTTTGGGTGCTACAGCTTTCTGCACAGTCTCGTCTTGTCAGCTTTGATGCTGATAGTTTAGCTGCCATGTTGTAAATTTTTCTTTGTCTGGTGTTATCTTTCTCAGGACCTAATCTTTTATCTTTTCAGGATGTCACCTGTTTTCCTGTGTGCGAGTTTGACAACCCTTAAAAGGCCAGGTGTGACCAGCTGGATGTCACCTGTTTTCCTCTGTGTCAGTTTGACAACCCTTAAAAGGCCAGGTGTGACCAGCTGGATGTCACCTGTTTTCCTCTTGTGTCAGTTTGACAACCCTTAAAAGGCCAGGTGTGACCAGCTGGATGTCACCTGTTTTCCTCTGTGTCAGTTTGACAACCCTTAAAAGGCCAGGTGTGACCAGCTGGATGTCACCTGTTTTCCTCTGTGTCAGTTTGACAACCCTTAAAAGGCCAGGTGTGACCAGCTGGATGTCACCTGTTTTCCTCTGTGTCAGTTTGACAACCCTTAAAAGGCCAGGTGTGACCAGCTGGATGTCACCTGTTTTCCTCTGTCAGTCTGACAACCCTTAAAAGGCCAGGTGTGACCAGCTGGATGTCACCTGTTTTCCTCTGTGTCAGTTTGACAACCCTTAAAAGGCCAGGTGTGACCAGCTGGGCTGTAGGGATGGGGGGGGGGGGGGGGGGGGGGGGATCCCTCAGCATAAACCCTCAGCATAAACCCTCAGCATAAACCCTGGTCTTTCTTGCCTTTTTCTTTATATCCTCTCTTTTTATCCAACACTCTTATCTCTCTTTGCTTCCCATTATGTCTGTCCTCTCCCCCCCCTCCCACCCCCCCCCCCCCCCCCCCTCTGTCTCTGGAACTTTCCCTTCCATAGGCCCCCTCTTTTACTCTGTTCTGTGAGCTCCTTCCTCCCCACCCACTATCCTATTTCAACACCTCATCAAAGTGTAATGTTTGGAAAGTGAGGGAAAAAAATTACCGATATCTTGGGTTCCATCACAGTTCCTTCTGGTAGGTTTGCTTTGAATCAAAACATTGTTTCACATTGCAAGATTGTTGCATTATAAATGTCAACATCCGTCCTGGTACACTTGTACTCAAGACCCAGGAAAGTGTCTTATCTGGATCCCGTGTAAAACTTCGAACTATTCTAATGAAAGTTTTAGGTGTCTTTTAAAAATGCAACTAGCTCTTAAGTTGGCCAGTTTTGGTGTCTTGTATCTAAAGAATGAAATTATTAGTTGTGTCATTTGAATTATACACTTCCGATGAAGCACGGGTCCTGGGGGACCCATGGTTCGAAGAGTGGGGATCGGATACCACAGTGCACTAAGCGTGGGTCCAGATGGATCTGCATTATCTATTTGAACAAAAACTCTTGAAGATTCTTTGATTAGTATGGTTCCACCGGGACCTGCAATATTTCCCTAAAATGCAAAACATCAAATGATATCAGTTGCAATGCCCATGATGTCAGTCTCAATGCCATGACATCAGTCTCAATGCCATGATGTCAGTCTCAATGCCATGATATCAGTCTCAATGCCATGATATCAGTCTCAATGCCATGATGTCAGTCTCAATGCCATGATATCAGTCTCAATGCCATGATGTCAGTCTCAATGCCATGACATCAGTCTCAATGCCATGATATCAGTCTCAATGCCATGATATCAGTCTCAATGCCATGATGTCAGTCTCAATGCCATGATGTCAGTCTCAATGCCATGATGTCAGTCTCAATGCCATGATTCAGTCTCAATGCCATGATTCAGTCTCGATGCCATGATGTCAGTCTCAATGCCATGATATCAGTCTCAATGCCATGATGTCAGTCTCAATGCCATGATATCAGTCTCAATGCCATGATATCAGTCTCAATGCCATGATATCAGTCTCAATGCCATGATATCAGTCTCAATGCCATGATATCAGTCTCAATGCCATGTATCAGTCTCAATGCCATGATATCAGTCTCAATGCCATGATATCAGTCTCAATGCCATGTATCAGTCTCAATGCCATGATATCAGTCTCAATGCCATGATATCAGTCTCAATGCCATGAAGTGGCGAGGAAGAAGAGAGAAAGAAAGAAGTCTTGCTGCTCAGTGACACTGCTCTAATCTGACACATGATTTCAGTGAAACAAGGTGTATTGAGAAGACACATGATTTCAGTGAAACAAGGTGTATTGAGAAGACACATGATTTCAGTGAAACAAGGGTGTATTGAGAAGACATGATTTCAGTGAAACAAGGGTGTATGGAGAAGACACATGATTTCAGTGAAACAAGGGTGTATGGAGAAGACACATGATTTCAGTGAAACAAGGGTGTATGGAGAAGACACATGATTTCAGTGAAACAAGGGTGTATGGAGAAGACACATGATTTCAGTGAAACAAGGGTGTATTGAAAAGACACATGATTTCAGTGAAACAAGGTGTATGGAGAAGACATGATTTCAGTGAAACAAGGGTGTATTGAGAAGACACATGATTTCAGTGAAACAAGGGTGTATTGAGAAGACCATGCACAGAGCTGCATGGGGTGTGGAGCAGAGTTGCTCTGAGTTGCTCTCGTTCTCCAACAGTCTTGATGTTCAGTAGCACTGCTTTGATCAAACATAGGATTTCCATTCACGGTAGGCTGTAATGAAAAGACAAAGCACAGAGCTGTATGAAAAGGAGAAAGTGGATTGTGGGGCAGAGCTGCCTTGAGTTGTTCTCATTCTCCCATTTGTGAACACAAGCACGGAGTCGATGTCAAGGTAGCAGTCTATTGTAATACACAGAAGCAAGGCATACAGAGAAACAAGGGAAAATAGCACCACATGAATACACCATACAAATGATAGAAGTCCAAATTCCAACATAGTACATTACAGTATAAAAAGAATAAAAAGAGAGTTCAACCTGTTTTTCAACACAAGACTTCCATAGACATTTAAGATGAATGGAAAAATGTGAACTACGCCAGAGGTCATCTGCAAAATCATTTTGAGACAGACTTGTGCGGTCATGAGTTTTAACAGTTCATTCTCTCTCTCTCTCAATCTCTCTCTCTCTTACTTCCACTCATACTCCCCCCCCCCCCCCCCCCCCCCCTGCTCACTTTGAATCTTTGAATCTGACACAGGCAAAGTCAAAATACTACATTCAGTCATCTTATTAATAAACTGCATCTCTCCCCCCCCCCCCCCCCTCTCTCTCTCTCTCTCTCTCACATGTAATAGTATTTGTGTGTTAGTATCCTTAGTCCCCTGAAGGGTCAAGTGCCAGATGGAAAAAAACATCTTGCTTGGGAATAATCATCTCAATCATCAGTCAATCAATCATTCATCTCCTCTCTCTCTCTCTCTCTCCTCTCTCTCTCCTCCTCTCTCCTCTCACTCTCCCCTCCCCTCTCTCTCTCTCTCTCTTCTCTCTCTCTCTCTCCTCCTCTCTCTCTCTCTCTCTCTCTCTCTCTCTCAGTTTTTGTTGATATGAATTCAAAAGTAATATTTAGATTTAAAAGAAATGAATCCCAGGCAATGCATATTTTGTAAAAAGAAACTAAATTCACAAAGCATTTTTTTTTTTTTTTAGTGTGCCTCGCATCACTGCAGCCATTCTACATGGTGACAAGTCAGTGTGCACCCCAAGCTACATAGATCTACTCACCTTCATTGTGCAGTGGATATTTTCAACCCAAACAACAGAGTGCAGAGTTATGCATAGTTGTACAAGCAGAGGAAGACTTCTTTTCCTGCTTGTTTTAGAATTATTTGTCAACAATGGAAGAAAATGTCAAACAATTACGATTTCTTTTAACCCCCCCACTCCCCACCCCCCTTCCTGTCCCCACCCCAATGAATTAAAATTAAAGAAAAAAAGACCACAGTGAAAAGGATTCATGTTCACTGTTCAGTGTGACTGGAAGAATATCACTGGTGAAGAATATCACTCATGCCAAAACAACAGTAAACTGGAACGCAACATAAAACTTTGATGAGACATTCAATTAAAATTTGAAGTGCTCTCTAAATTAGGGCCGAAGACCACTTTACCTCCAACCCCTACCCCCCACTTCTGCAGATTCTGAAATGCAGACAAAAACTAAGCTTTCAAAAGGATTTACCATTCAGTTTGCCTTACATGAGATGTTCATACTCATTGTGGTTCATCACCACACAGGTTTCTATGGATGATGCCAATGAGATCACCACATTCAAGTGGAGCATGTTCTTGTGCACTCATACCAATTCATGAAGAAGGCAGGGCAATTCGCCTAATAACAAATACCCTGTTAAAAAGTATAAGACCACGGTCACCCCAGTGAAGGAGTTCAAAACAGCAAAAAGAAGCACAGGCATTTCATTCACACACAGAAAAAACATGCGTTAATAAGTGAATCTTGAAACTGTAGATAAAGAACAAGATGGGTAACTCTTGCTCCCTTGATGACAGAATTACATGCCCATAACTCCAGACAAATGCTGCTTACAATACAACACCTAATTGCTCGGGGGGGGGGGGGGGGGGGGGGGGGGGGGGGGGGGGGGGGGGGGGGGGGGGGGGGTGGGGCATTTCTGCTTGGCAAATTGGTGTCATAAGGAGCATTCGTTTGGAGTTATGGGTGTGTCATTATTTCATCATGGGTGTGTCATTATTTCATCATGGGTGTGTCATCATTTCATCATGGGTGTGTCATTATTTCATCATGGGTGTGTCATTATTTCATCATGGGTGTGTCATTATTTCATCATGGGTGTGTCATTATTTCATCATGGGTGTGTCATCATTTCATCATGGGTGTGTCATTATTTCATCATGGGTGTGTCATCATTTCATCATGGGTGTGTCATCATTTCATCATGGGTGTGTCATCATTTCATCATGGGTGTGTCATTATTTCATCATGGGTGTGTCATGATGTCATCATGGGTGTGTCATGATGTCATCATGGGTGTGTCATGATGTCATCATGGGTGTGTCATGATGTCATCATGGGTGTGTCATCATTTCATCATGGGTGTGTCATCATTTCATCATGGGTGTGTCATCATTTCATCATGGGTGTGTCATGATGTCATCATGGGTGTGTCATCATTTCATCATGGGTGTGTCATCATTTCATCATGGGTGTGTCATGATGTCATCATGGGTGTGTCATCATTTCATCATGGGTGTGTCATGATGTCATCATGGGTGTGTCATCATTTCATCATGGGTGTGTCATCATTTCATCATGGGTGTGTCATGATGTCATCATGGGTGTGTCATCATTTCATCATGGGTGTGTCATCATTTCATCATGGGTGTGTCATGATGTCATCATGGGTGTGTCATGATGTCATCATGGGTGTGTCATCATTTCATCATGGGTGTGTCATGATGTCATCATGGGTGTGTCATCATTTCATCATGGGTGTGTCATCATTTCATCATGGGTGTGTCATGATGTCATCACGGGTGTGTCATCATTTCATCATGGGTGTGTCATGATGTCATCATGGGTGTGTCATCATTTCATCATGGGTGTGTCATCATTTCATCATGGGTGTGTCATGATGTCATCATGGGTGTGTCATCATTTCATCATGGGGGTGTGTCATGATGTCATCATGGGTGTGTCATCATTTCATCATGGGTGTGTCATCATTTCATCATGGGTGTGTCATGATGTCATCATGGGTGTGTCATCATTTCATCATGGGTGTGTTATCATTTCATCATGGGGGTGTCATGATGTCATCATGGGTGTGTCATCATTTCATCATGGGTGTGTCATCATTTCATCATGGGTGTGTCATGATGTCATCATGGGTGTGTCATCATTTCATCATGGGTGTGTCATCATTTCATCATGGGTGTGTCATGATGTCATCATGGGTGTGTCATCATTTCATCATGGGTGTGTCATGATGTCATCATGGGTGTGTCATGATGTCATCATGGGTGTGTCATCATGTCATCATGGGTGTGTCATGATGTCATCATGGGTGTGTCATGATGTCATCATGGGTGTGTCATGATGTCATCATGGGTGTGTCATGATGTCATCATGGGTGTGTCATGATGTCATCATGGGAGCAAGAGTTACCCTACTTGTTTGTTATTTCATGACTTATCTAGTTCAAAATTTCAGCCACAATTAGTTCAAAATTTCAGCCACAATTAGTTCAAAATTTCAGCTACAATTCTTTTCAATAAAGACCCTGAATCATTGTAAGTTTATTGTCCCGCATCCCTTGATCTCCCCCTTCTCCCCATATTTAAAACAAAATAACATTCAGAGTAAGAAAGAAAAAAAAAAAGAAGAAAAGAAAACGAAAAACCATAAAAATCCAAAGCAAACAACCAACCCCACATTCTTCACACTTATTTCAGAACGTTCATTGCAATGTATTCTCTATTTCATAAAGTATTGCTTTTACAGATTCCAAAAGAAAAACTGTACATTGCACAAGAAAGCAGAATTCAAAGAAATTGATCATATGTCATGCATCCCCAAAACTGTCACTCCACCTTCCCTGTCCACCACCCCTGGTCTCAACCTCCCTCCTCTAACCCATCCTCCTCCTCCCTCTCATCCCACACACACACACAGTCATGGGCCTCCAGTTGGTGGATTAATGATAGGCTGTGATGAGACAGGTTGAACGGTCCTGGCTGTGATGAGACAGGTTGAACGGTCCTTGTGCTTTCTGACAGTCATTTCTTGGTCAGACCATGGAACAGGCGCCCTTTCTGCAACCAGCCAGCCATGTCAAGAACATTTCAATTCAAACAGCCAACCATGTCAACAACATTTAAATTCATACAGCCAACCATGTCCAGAACATTTCAATTCATACCATAACACTCATGCTGAATGGGCATTACGTATTTTCAATGCAGTTGGCTTGATTTTAACTTATCTCATAAATTCATGCTAAATGTGAATAACATTTGCAAATGAAGTTTAATCATTTATAATCATAGTTTTATCAATTTAAATTTGATTGTTTTTAACTTTGAGGATGAAGGGATGAAACACAGCACCATCTGCATCTGGGGTTCTGCTGATTTTCTGCTGCTGTCATTCACTTTAGTGTAAGTCAGCCAATGGAAATTAATACCAGGCCATGCCTACACACTACACATGAACTTAATACCAGGCCATGCCTACACACTACACATGAACTTAATACCAGGCCATGCCTACACACTACACATGAACTTCAATGGCATGAGGCACAACCAAAACCAAAAAAAGTGATGAAGAAGAAAGAAATAATATCACATATGGTGATGATGGAGGTGGTTATATGGAATTCGATGGATTTATACTCCTCAGATTATTGAACTTTTTCTGGGTGTCCTTTTTGGGGTGGGGGGTGTCACTTTGACAAAACAGTCACAACAGTGTGGGTGTCCCACAACCCATGCATTTCCCATAGACCTCTTGGAAGATCCACTTAATTGGGAAAGTGTGAAAATACAGTCAAGTCTATGTGAAATGTATGGGTCGTGAGAGACTTGACATCACGGGAAATGTGAAGCACCAATGATGTCTGGATAAGACTATTGTGTATGGGTCCTGTAGGACCTATAGTCATCTGAAATGTCCAATACAAATATAAATGATCTCACGTATGCTACTATGAATTTGAGATGTTTCTTATATTAGGTCACAGTTCTACAGAAAAGCGGTAAGAAAGATATGTGTAAGAAAGAATGTGCGCTTACCTGTATCTGTTTTTATTGTCCATCAAGAAATGCTCTGCGATAAATGAGACTTCCCCATCAAAGCACTGAGATCTCCTTCATTAAAAAACATAAACATGCTCACTATCAAATCTTTCAACTGCCACATATTCAATCTCCTCCAAAGTTGAAAACTGCCTTCTCTCCATCATGTTGTATGGAGAAAGAATGATCTCTGGCACCTTTCAAAACAACACTGTCACAGAGAAAACTGCATGTGATAAACAGTGACCTGTGACACCTTTCAAACAACACTGTCACAGAGAAAACTGCATGTGATTTCTGTCTGTTGGAAAGATTTGTGTACAGTTATAGGGTCCAGGTGACGGCCTGTGCAGTTTCCCATGTCAGGCGGCAAGGAAATGAGAAGTTATTGCAAGATACAGAGCATCAGATATACTAATGAGATCACCGATGGACACGCGCAAGTCTAATCATCAAGCACCACATCAAGTCGTATGAAGATCTAACAAAATCAGTTAATTAAGAAAAGTTATTTCAAAGTGAGATGACTGCAGGTTGAAATTTAAACAAACTTAAAAGAAGAGTCACTGTTCTGCCGAATGAAAGAGACAGACACATCATGACCTGTTTTTGCCTCTTTGGTCTTAAAGAAGAGTTACTGTTCTGCCGAATGAAAGAGACAGAAAAAAGTACAAGACAAAACATGACGTGTTCAACCTCTTTGGTCTTCTTCAGGCAAAAGAAATAATATTCAAGACAATGAAAACCAAGAGCAAACAATCATGTGATGTTGTCCTCCCATCTCTTTCTCTGTCCTCCTCTCCCTCTGTGTCCTCACACTGTTCCTTGTAGAATGGTTTTGGCAAGTCCTGTTGATACATGACCATACCCCCTGTAGAATGGTTTTGGCAAGTCCTGTTGATACATGACCATACCCTTTGTAGAATGGTTTTGGCAAGTCCTGTTGATACATGACCATACCCCCTGTAGAATGGTTTCAGCAAGTCCCGTTGATACATGACCATACCATCTCATTTTCCTTCTTTTCACTGCGGACAACAAGCCTTCATATGGTCCAGTGGCTGGCCTTACTCTGGTCTGGACCTCCAAGTTGGGGTAATGCAGTCTTTGTAAGAGATACCCAAGGATTTTGTGGAAGCATCTCATCTCTAATGCTTGAATCCTTCTCTCAAGTTCAGCTGTCAGAGTCCACGTCTCACAAGCACAGAGGAAGATGGCAATGACCAGGAGGTGCATTGATCTGCTCTTGGAGCTGATTGCGATGTTTCTGCAATGTTGCGCAAATTACAGCAGTGCTAGTCAGACTAAGACCCTTCTGGAAACTCATTTACTGCATTACAAAACAAAACAAAAAAATCTGCATTCTGCCCAAGTGATTCATTCAGCATCTCACTAACTGTGGGCAGAGTGCCAGACTAATCATCCCGGCACCAAGCCATGGTGATCAGTAAAACTTCTGCATAACTACACATCACACACACACACACACACACACACACACACACACACACACACACACACACACACCACACACACACACAACCTTTATGCAATTTACTCACCAGACTCTGAGATATTCCAAAATTCTGTCTTCCTCCACGGCCAGTTGGAAAGACTGTAATCCTGAAGAAACATACGTAAATCATATCAGAATATCACATCAACAGCACCACCATGAACTAATGCAATTCTCTAATAGTAATACATGACAACTGTACACTATCAGTAAGCACCAGAAAGTTTTTCATTGTAACCCATTGGCACTTTGTTTTGAAGGAAAAGAACCTTTTAAATTCTTGGCAACCTTATAAATAACCACACACACAAAAAAAAATCCTTCTGCATGTGTTGGAGTTGCAATCTCTAGAGTATGCATGCAGTAGTCGACATGACTCAAACTCCAACAAGTGACAAGTATAGAATGGGGTCATGTCATGTGACCAAGTGTCACTGTGACCATGTGTCATTGTGACCAAGTGTCATTGTGACCATGTGTCATTGTGACTATGTGTCGTTATGACTACATGTCAATGTGAGCAAATGTCGTTGTGACCAACAGGGGGGGGGGGGGGGGGGGGGGGGGGGGGGGGGGGGGGGGGGGCCACACACTTACACGTATGCACTTTGTTTTTTAATATAAGTCTTATTGCTATCATTTCTACATCTGTCTGCAGGTGATGGGATTAGTCATAATAGAACCTGGTATATGCATAATTGTTACAATGACACATGTCACAATGAACACTTGGTCACAATGACACATGTTCAGATTGGCATGTCGTTGTGACCAAGCAACGTTGTGACCAAGTGTTGTTGTGACTATGTGTTGTTGTGACTAGATCGTAAAGACAAGATCACAACGACATTTGGTCACATCAGCACTTGGTCACAACGGCACTTGGTCACAACGGCACTTGGTCACATCGGCATGTACCAGTATGAACAGTTACATGCTGCTGATTGAACTCTGTCAATACAGACTGCTGTGCGCCACCTGTGCATGCAGGGGACTGCAGTCACAACTCAGGCACTCCCTCACACATCTTTAAGGTGGCAGAGAACAGGAAACAGTTAATAGCAAACAGTCCCTCACACATCTTTAAGGTGGCAGAGAACAGGAAACAGTTAATAGCAAACAGTCCCTCACAACATCTTTAAGGTGGCAGAGAACAGGAAACAGTTAATAGCAAACAGTCCCTCACACATCTTTAAGGTGGCAGAGAACAGGAAACAGTTAATAGCAAACAGTCCCTCACACATTCTTTAAGGGGCAGAGAACAGGAAACAGTTAATAGCAAACAGTCCCTCACACATCTTTAAGGGGGCAGAGAACAGGAAACAGTTAATAGCAAACAGTCCCTCACACATCTTTTAAGGTGGCAGAGAACAGGAAACAGTTAATAGCAAACAGTCCCTCACACATCTTTAAGGTGGCAGAGAACAGGAAACAGTTAATAGCAAACAGTCCCTCACACATCTTTAAGGTGGCAGAGAACAGGAAACATTTAATAGCAAACAGTCCCTCACACATCTTTAAGGTGGCAGAGAACAGGAAACAGTTAATAGCAAACAGTCCCTCACACATCTTTTAAGGTGGCAAGAAACAGGAAACAGTTAATAGCAAACAGTCCCTCACACATCTTTAAGGTGGCAGAGAACAGGAAACAGTTAATAGCAAACAGTCCCTCACACATCTTTAAGGTGGCAGAGAACAGGAAACAGTTAATAGCAAACAGTCCCTCACACATCTTTAAGGTGGCAGAGAACAGTAAACAGTTAATAGCAAACAGTCCCTCACACATCTTTAAGGTGGCAGAGAACAGGAAACAGTTAATAGCAAACAGTCCCTCACACATCTTTAAGGTGGCAGAGAACAGGATACAGTTAATAGCAAACAGTCCCTCACACATCTTTAAGGTGGCAGAGAACAGGAAACAGTTAATAGCAAACAGTCCCTCACACATCTTTAAGGTGGCAGAGAACAGGAAACAGTTAATAGCAAACAGTCCCTCACACATCTTTAAGGTGGCAGAGAACAGTAAACAGTTAATAGCAAACAGTCCCTCACACATCTTTAAGGTGGCAGAGAACAGGAAACAGTTAATAGCAAACAGTCCCTCACACATCTTTAAGGTGGCAGAGAACAGGAAACAGATAATAGCAAACAGTCCCTCACACATCTTTAAGGTGGCAGAAACAGTTAATAGCAAACAGTCCCTCACACATCTTTAAGGTGGCAGAGAACAGGAAACAGTTAATAGCAAACAGTCCCTCACACATCTTTAAGGTGGCAGAGAACAGTAAACAATTAATAGCAAACAGTCCCTCACACATCTTTAAGGTGGCAGAGAACAGGAAAACAGTTAATAGCAAACAGTCCCTCACACATCTTTAAGGTGGCAGAGAACAGGAAACAGTTAATAGCAAACAGTCCCTCACAACATCTTTAAGGTGGCAGAGAACAGGAAACAGTTAATAGCAAACAGTCCCTCACACATCTTTAAGGTGGCAGAGAACAGGAAACAGTTAATAGCGAACAGTCCCTCACACATCTTTAAGGTGGCAGAGAACAGGAAACAGTTAATAGCGAACAGTCCCTCACACATCTTTAAGGTGGCAGAGAACAGGAAACAGTTAATAGCGAACAGTCCCTCACACATCTTTAAGGTGGCAGAGAAACAGGAAACAGTTAATAGCGAACAGTCCCTCACACATCTTTAAGGTGGCAGAGAACAGGAAACAGTTAATAGCGAACAGTCCCTCACACATCTTTAAGGTGGCAGAGAGAACAGGAAACAGTTAATAGCGAACAGTCCCTCACACATCTTTAAGGTGGCAGAGAAACAGGAAACAGTTAATAGCGAACAGTCCCTCACACATCTTTAAGGTGGCAGAGAACAGGAAACAGTTAATAGCGAACAGTCCCTCACACATCTTTAAGGTGGCAGAGAACAGGAAACAGTTAATAGCGAACAGTCCCTCACACATCTTTAAGGTGGCAGAGAACAGGAAAACAGTTAATAGCAAACAGTCCCTCACACATCTTTAAGGTGGCAGAGAACAGGAAACAGTTAATAGCAAACAGTCCCTCACACATCTTTAAGGTGGCAGAGAACAGGATACAGTTAATAGCAAACAGCCCTCACACATCTTTAAGGTGGCAGAGAACAGGAAACAGTTAATAGCAAACAGTCCCTCACACATCTTTAAGGTGGCAGAGAACAGGAAACAGTTAATAGCAAACAGTCCCTCACACATCTTTAAGGTGGCAGAGAACAGGAAACAGTTAATAGCAAACAGTCCCTCACACATCTTTAAGGTGGCAGAGAACAGGAAACAGTTAATAGCAAACAGTCCCTCACACATCTTTAAGGTGGCAGAGAACAGGAAACAGTTAATAGCAAACAGTCCCTCACACATCTTTAAGGTGGCAGAGAACAGGAAACAGTTAATAGCAAACAGTCCCTCACACATCTTTAAGGTGGCAGAGAACAGGAAACAGTAAATAGCAAACAGTCCCTCACACATCTTTAAGGTGGCAGAGAACAGGAAACAGTTAATAGCAAACAGTCCCTCACACATCTTTAAGTGGCAGAGACAGGAAACAGTAAATAGCAAACAGTCCCTCACACATCTTTAAGGTGGCAGAGAACAGGAAACAGTTAATAGCAAACAGTCCCTCACACATCTTTAAGGTGGCAGAGAACAGGAAACAGTTAATAGCAAACAGTCCCTCACACATCTTTAAGGTGGCTGAGAACAGGAAACAGTAAATAGCAAACAGTCCCTCACACATCTTTAAGGTGGCAGAGAACAGGAAACAATTAATAGCAAACAGTCCCTCTCACATCTTTAAGGTGGCAGAGAACAGGAAACAGTAACAAACACATAGGGTAACTCTTTGCAAGTGGGGTAACTCTTCACCATGGGAGCAAGAGTTATCCTACTTGTTTGTTATCCCTCAAAAGTTATGATTTTGGTCATTTTTCAAGTGTGTGTGTGTGTGTGTGTGTGTGTGTGTTGTGTGTGTTGTGTGTGTGTGTGTGTGTGTGTGTGTGTTAGTGTTAGTGTGTGTGAGGTGTGTGTGTGTGTGTGTGTGTGTGTGTGTGTGTGTGTGTGTGTGTGTGTGTGTGTGTGTGTGTGTGCATGCGTGCGTGTGCGTTGTGTGTAAATTTTTTCAACTTTGACAGCTACAACTCATAGTGGTTGTTTTCACATTTAACATCAAGTAATTCTCAAGACTCATTTTCTTTGAACTCAATATTTGGAAAGCAGATCTAAAGCGAAATGCGTCCAGGCTGACTTTACTTGCTGTCTGGAGAGATAATGCTCCAACATGAGGCCGACTTTACTTGCTGTCTGGAGAGATAATGCTCACAACATGAGGCCGACTTTACTTGCTGTCTGGAGAGATAATGCTCACAACATGAGGCCGACTTTACTTGCTGTCTGGAGAGATAATGCTCACAACATGAGGCCGACTTTACTTGCTGTCTGGAGAGATAATGCTCACAACATGAGGCCGACTTTACTTGCTGTCTGGAGAGATAATGCTCACAACATGAGGCCGACTTTACTTGCTGTCTGGAGAGATAATGCTCACAACATGAGGCAGAGCAGTGAGGCATCTGTTGTAAGCATAGTCATGCTGTGGGTAGAAAAAGGTAAAAGGCATTCTGGGTAACATTACTGTTGCTTTCTTGAGTAAATTATAATGCTTTGTGGGATATGAATTCTCACTAACATTCTTCTAAAGTTGAACGATGTCACACTCACAGACAGTTGGAAAATAAGACCAACCTGGAGAGTCTTCTCAAGATGACTACTTTGAATTAATTTGGAGGCTTCAAGAAAAAGTCTGTTTTATCCAGATACTTGAAACCAAAGATGCAGAGGCGGCAGAACTAGGAACTTCGCCTTTAGCTAGTTGGAGTTCCATTGTGCACATCAAAGGCATTGATCACTTCCTGTTGGTCTTAATGGCTCTGTGTTTGCCTTCTGTTCACAGGTTGGATGTCTGTCTAATAATCTTCACAACTGATAGTGTCGAATTGTTGAGTTTGAAGAACACGTAATATTTTACACACAGGCAAAGTCTACAAGCAGGCAGTTGACCAACCTTACTGAAGAGCATATGACAAAAAATTGACATAAACTGAGAGGGCATCCCACCCTACTATGCACATCTCTCGCCTGGACTTGGTCAGTGATCTCCGTGAGCCAACAGAACTCTAACCAAAGGGAATTGAGGAAAAACAAAACAAACAACAACAAAAAAGAAAAGAAAAAAAAAAAAAACAAGGCAAGATACATTTGTGATGCTCCCCCTCTATATCTTTGGATGGCCTGACTCCACAGCACATAACACTGCAGGCTGCAGGAGTGTGTCTGACTCCACAGCACCACAGCACATAACACTGCAGGCTGCAGGAGTGCGTCTGACTTCACAGCACATAACACTGCAGGCTGCAGGAGTGTGTCTGACTCACAGCACATAACACTGCAGGCTGCAGGAGTGTGTCTGACTCCACAGCACATAAAACTGTAGGCTGCAGGAGTGTGTCTGACTTCACAGCACATAACACTGTTGGCTGCAAGAGTGTCTGACTCCACAGCACATAACACTGCAGGCTGCAGGTGTGTGTCTGACTTCACAGCACATAAAACTGTAGGCTGCAGGAGTGTGTCTGACTTCACAGCACATAACACTGCAGGCTGCAGGAGTGTGTCTGACTCCACAGCACATAACACTGCAGGCTGCAGGAGTGTGTCTGATAGACTTGGACATGTAAATTCGACCATACCTGAGCACAAAAAGACAAAGACAAAACATGCAACAGTATTCATACCTGATTGATATCAATGCATATACTGAGTAGTAAACGTTTTGCAGTTTTTGCCTAATTAACATAGAATTTGACCATGATCGCAGATCATGACGTGTGTATACAAGTCAGCCCAAATAGCATGGCTCTGAAACTGATTTAATCATGTATAGTGCACTTCTGAACATAAGATTCCCTGTTGACATTCTGATGGGGGGGGGGGGGGGGTACTGTCTTGCAGTCCAGAAATTACAGCGCAAACACATCAGCCGATCCTTGACTTGTGGGATTCCAGACTGCTCCTCCAGACTGGAAAACTTCACAAGAAACCTGAAACTTTGTGGTGTTTCCTGAAACTTTGTGGTGTTTCCTGAAACTTTGAGGTGTTTCTTGCATGTTGCTTGTCCACCACAAGAAACCTGAAACTTTGTGGTATTTCCTGAAACTTTGTGGTGTTTCCTGAAACTTTGTGGTGTTTCCTGAAACTTTGTGGTGTTTCTTGCATGTTGTTTGTCCACCACATTTTTTTCTTCTTCATTTTTTTTAGGAGTGATACAAAGAAAGACAACAGACAAGAGCGAGCAAAATAAGGCTTAAAAAAAAAAAAAAAAAAAAATTTCAGCACTGAATTGTTTCAGCAGCAGATATTCTGGAATCCACCATCCACCCACACCTGCTTTTTGGCAATCATTCTCTTTAAATGCTTGCCAGTTTGTTAACTCATTAAACTCTATACCTATTTTGTTGCACAAAAAAGGAAGATGGTTGACATGTGCCTTCAGAGCCTGCAAAGGCTTTCTCCTCTTCTTTTAATGATGAAGGGCCGACCTCTCAGTGTGGCAGACCTTTGGGCTGATGCATAAATGTGACACTAACAATGTTGCCAAAAAGCATGAAGAAGAGATCGCTGAAATGATCTAATGTGCAGTTTTTAGTTGGTGACATTCATTACAACAGTCAAACTCTCTCACTCAGTCTGTGCCTTCATCATTTGGTGCAGTTTCAGGGGAAAAAATTGTAGATTTTCTGCGAACAAGTTCATTATTCCAGATAAAAAAAATATTAAAAAATCTCACCCCACAGTGGAATTCTTCGTTGAAGATCTGTGGTGCCAGCG
>CM031611.1:82903-85403 GCA_018398815.1 Conus ventricosus
GGATGTGGTGATGCCCTCTAGGCATGGTTTTGTGCACGGACAGAGGAACTGACATGAATGGACATGGTGATGCCCTCTAGGCAAGGACACTGGGGCTGGCTCAGTAACTAAGCAGTTACTGTCATCAGTAAGGGGCTGATTATGGAGAGCAGTCATCATTGAACTCTTCCCAAATCACTTGGCAGCAGTGCAGTGTCTCCTTTGGTGGGTTGCCACGTGGTGACTTGATACTGACTGCTTCATGCTGACTGTGAACCAGGGCACCATCAGCACAGGCCTGGCTGTGAATCATGGCACCATCAGCACAGGCCTGGCTGTGAATCATGGCACCATCAGCACAGGCCTGGCTGTGAATCAGGGCACCATCAGCACAAGCCTGGCTGTGAATCAGGGCACCATCAACACAGGCCTGGCTGTGAATCAGGGCACTATGGGGACAGGCCTGGCTGTGAATATGGGCATCATCAGCACAGGCCTGGCTGTGAATCAGGGCACCATCAGCACAGGCCTGGCTGTGAAGCAGGGCATTATCAACACAGGCCTGGCTGTGAATCATGGCATCATCAACACAGGCCTGGCTGTGAATCAGGGCACCATCAGCACAGGCCTGGCTGTGAATCAGGGCACCATCAGCACAGGTCTGGCTGTGAATCAGGGCACCATCAACACAGGCCTGGCTGTGAATCAGGGCACCATTAACGCAGGCCTGGCTGTGAATCAGGGCACAATAAGCACAGGCCTGGCTGTGAATCAGGGCACCATAAGCACAGGCCTGGCTGTGAATCAGGGCACTATCGGCACAGGCCTGGCTGTGAATCAGGGCACCATCAGCACAGGCCTGGCTGTGAATACTGGCACCATCAACACAGGCCTGACTGTGAATACTGGCACCATCAGCACAGGCCTGGCTGTGAATAATGGCACTATCAACACAGGCCTGGCTGTGAATCAGGGCACCATCAACACAGGCCTGGCTGTGAATCAGGGCACCATCAACACAGGCCTGGCTGTGAATCAGGGCACCATCAACACAGGCCTGGCTGTGAATCAGGGCACCATCAGCACAGGCCTGGCTGTGAATCAGGGCACCATCAACACAGGCCTGGCTGTGAATCAGGACATCATCAACACAGGCCTGGCTGTGAATCATGGCACCATCAACACAGGCCTGGCTGTGAATCAGGGCACTATCGGCACAGGCCTGGCTGTGAATCATGGCACCATCAACACAGGCCTGGCTGTGAATCAGGGCACCATCAGCACAGGCCTGGCTGTGAATCAGGGCACCGTGCACCATCAGCACAGACCTGGCTGTGAATCATGGCACCATCAACACAGGCCTGGCTGTGAATCAGGGCACCATCAGCACAGGCCTGGCTGTGAATCAGGGCACCATCAACACAGGCCTGGCTGTGAATCAGGGCACCATCAACACAGGCCTGGCTGTGAATCATGGCACTATCAGCACAGGCCTGGCTGTGAATCAGGGCACCATCAACACAGGCCTGGCTGTGAATCAGGGCACCATAAGGACAGTCCTGGCTGTGAATCAGGGCACCATAAGCACAGGCCTGGCTGTGAATCAGGGCACTATCGGCAGAGGCCTGGCTGTGAATCAGGGCACCATCAGCACAGGCCTGGCTGTGAATAATGGCACCATCAACACAGGCCTGGCTGTGAATCAGGGCACCATCAGCACAGACCTGGCTGTAACTCCGGGCACCATCAGCACAGGCCTGGCTGTGAATCAGGGCACCATCAACACAGGCCTGGCTTGTGAATCATGGCACCATCAGCACAGGCCTGGCTGTGAATCAGGGCACCATCAACACAGGCCTGGCTGTGAATCAGGGCACCATCAGCACAGGCCTGGCTGTGAATCAGGGCACCATCAGCACAGGCCTGGCTGTGAATCAGGGCACCATCAACACAGGCCTGGCTGTGAATCAGGGCACTATGAGCACAGGCCTGGCTGTGAATCAGGGCACCATCAACACAGGCCTGGCTGTGACTCAGGGCACCATCAACACAGGCCTGGCTGTGAATCAGGGCACCATCAACACAGGCCTGGCTGTGACTCAGGGCACCATCAACACAGGCCTGGCTGTGACTCAGGGCACCATCAGCACAGGCCTGGCTGTGACTCAGGGCACCATCAGCACAGGCCTGGCTGTGACTCAGGGCACTATGGGCACAGGCCTGGCTGTGACTCAGGGCACTATGGGCACAGGCCTGGCTGTGACTCAGGGCACTATGGGCACAGGCCTGGCTGTGACTCAGGGCACTATGGGCACAGGCCTGGCTGTGACTCAGGGCACTATGGGCACAGGCCTGGCTGTGACTCAGGGCACTATGGGCACAGGCCTGGCTGTGACTCAGGGCACTATGGGCACAGGCCTGGCTGTGACTCAGGGCACTATGGGCACAGGCCTGGCTGGAATTGTGTAGTGGGGAAGGGCGGAGGCTGGGGAGGGTGGGGGTAGGGGGTAAGGAGGTTGGG
>CM031611.1:100403-117136 GCA_018398815.1 Conus ventricosus
CAATTGAAACTTTACTTCTGGTACATGACTCCTGTCCCAATCTTACACATTCAATTGAAACTTTACTTCTGGTACATGACTCCTGTCCCAATCTTATACATTCAATTGAAACTTTACTTCTGGTACATGACTCCTGTCCCAATCTTATACATTCAATTGAAACTTTACTTCTGGTACATGACTCCTGTCCCAATCTTATACATTCAATTGAAACTTTACTTCTGGTACATGACTCCTGTCCCAATCTTGCACATTCAATTGAAACTTTTTCTATGGTACATGACTCCTGTCCCAATCTTATACATTCAATTGAAACTTTTTCTATGGTACATGATTCCTGTTCAAATTTTATACATTCAATTGAAACTTTTTCTATAGTAGACTCATACTGGTAGGATCATAACATCCCCCCCCCCCCCCCCCCACCGCCCTTTACTTTTCACGCTTGGTTATAGATAAACTTTGAGGAAAAATTGAGCATTGCTTATCAATTGTCATTAGCAAAATTTACGTTCATTTGTGTAGTAAAACTTGCTCACGCGCCCCAACCCCCCCCCCCCCCCCCCCCCCCCTACCCGAACCCTTCCTACTCTCTACAAACCTCAAGCATACACACACGCACGCACGCGAGCGCCGCGCACACACACACACACACACACACACACACACACACACACACACACACACACACACACACACACACGCGCGCGCGCGCGCGCGCGCGCGCACGTGCGCGCGCACGCACGCACACTCACACACACACACACACACACGCACACTCACACACACACACGCACAAACACACACACACACCACACACACACACACACACACACACACACACACACACACACATTGTCCTCTCCATGCCCATCATTCCATTATTACTGGTGTTCAAAGATATGCATACACCACTACGCAACCGTGTATCACACATTGAAACCAGCCTAACACACACACACACACACACACACACACACACACACACACACACACACACCACCACGCACGTACCACACACACTCACACACACACACACACACCACACACCACACACACACACACGCGCCCGCGCGCCACGCACCACGCACCAAGCACGCACCACCACCACGCACGCACGCACCACACACCACACACACCACACACACACACACACAACACCACCACCACCACACACACACACACACACACACACACACACACACACACACACACACACACACACACACACACACACACACACACATCTCCTCTCTCTCTCTCTCTCTCCACTCATCTACTCACACGCACCACACACACACACACACACACCCACACACACACCCACAACACACCAACACACACACCACACACACACACCCACACCACACAACCACCACGCATACATACACACTCTCTCTCTCACTCTCTCATACTCACACCACACACACATGCACACATCACATCACACACACACAACACACAACACCTCCCTCACACACACAGCACACGACCACAATCACACACATGCTCACACATTCACACGCAGCCGCACACTCACACACAACACACACACACACAAGTCTCCTCTCTCTTCTTCTCTCTCCTTTCTGTGTCCCTCCCTCCTCTCTCTCTCTCTCTCCTGGGCCCCCCCCCTCTCGCTCTCGTATCTCTCTCTCTCTCTCGATTGCTCTGTTGATAACTGAGGAAAACCCTCGCTACAATGGTGCTCGCTGTGTTCAATGGTGCTCGCTGTCAATGGTGCTCGCTGTGTTCAATGGTGCTCGCTGTGTACAATGGTGTGATCAATGGTGCTCGCTGTGTTCAATGGTGCTCGCTGTGTACAATGGTGCTCGCTGTGTTCAATGGTGCTCGCTGTGTTCAATGGTGCTCGCTGTGTACAATGTGTGTCATGGCCGCTGTGTCAATGGTGCTCGCTGTGTTCAATGGTGCTCGCTGTGTTCAATGGTGATCATTGCCGCTGTGTTCAATGGTGCTCGCTGTGTACAATGGTGATCGCTGGTTCTGGTCTCGCTGTGTTCAATGGTGCTCGCTGTGTTCAATGGTGCTCGCTGTGTACAATGGTGCTCGCTGTGTACAATGGTGCTCGCTGTGTTCAATGGTGCTCGCTGTGTTCAATGGTGCTCGCTGTGTACAATGGTGCTCGCTGTGTACAATGGTGCTCGCTGTGTTCAATGGTGCTCGCTGTGTACAATGGTGCTCGCTGTGTACAATGGTGCTCGCTGTGTACAATGGTGCTCGCTGTGTTCAATGGTGCTCGCTGTGTTCAATGGTGCTCGCTGTGTACAATGGTGCTTGCTCGCTGTGTACAATGGTGCTCGCTGTGTTGGCTTCCACAGCGTTCTGGGCCAGCCTTTCCAGTGCCAGATACAGTAGGAAACTCTGCTAGCCAGCATCGCACCATACACAAGACCTGGGGCTGCAGCCAGCCTTTCCAGTGCCAGATACAGTGAGGAAGTCTGCTAGCCTGCATCGCACCATACACAAGACCTGGGGCTGCAGCCAGCCTTTCCAGTGCCAGATACAGTGAGGAAGTCTGCTAGCCTGCATCGCACCATACACAAGACCGGGCTGCAGCCAGCCTTTCCAGTGCCAGATACAGTGAGGAACTCTGCTAGCCTGCATCGCACCATACACAAGACCAGGGGCTGCAGACAGACTTTCCAGTGCCAGATACAGTGAGGAACTCTGCTAGCCTGCATCGCACCATACACAAGACCTGGGGCTGCAGCCAGCCTTTCCAGTGCCAGATACAGTGAGGAACCCTGCTAGCCTGCATCGCACCATACACAAGACCAGGGGCTGCAGCCAGCCTTTCCAGTGCCAGATACAGTGAGGAACTCTGCTAGCCTGCATCGCACCATACACAAGACCTGGGGCTGCAGCCAGCCTTTCCAGTGCCACATACAGTGAGGAACTCTGCTAGCCTGCATCGCACCATACACAAGACCTGGGCTGCAGCCAGCCTTTCCAGTGCCAGATACAGTGAGAAACTCTGCTAGCCAGCATCGCACCATACACAAGACCAGGGGCTGTAGCCAGCCTTTCCAGTGCCAGACACAGTGAGGAACTCTGCTAGCCTGCATCGCACCATACACAAGACCAGGGGCTGCAGCCAGCCTTTCCAGTGCCAGATACAGTGAGGAACTCTGCTAGCCTGCATCGCACCATACACAAGACCTGGGGCTGCAGCCAGCCTTTCCAGTGCCAGATACAGTGAGGAACTCTGCTAGCCTGCATCGCACCATACACAAGACCTGGGGCTGCAGCCAGCCTTTCCAGTGCCAGATACAGTGAGGAACTCTGCTAGCCAGCATCGCTCCATACACAAGACCAGGGCTGCAGCCAGCCTTTCCAGTGCCAGATACAGTGAGGAACTCTGCTAGCCAGCATCGCACCATACACAAGACCAGGGGCTGCAGCCAGCCTTTCCAGTGCCAGATACAGTGAGCCTTCTCGCAAATTTGTGCCGTCTGTGAGTCTGTGAGTCGATCAAGTTGTCAAGTCTGATAAGCTTGAAGGACAGGGGTCCGGCGGTTCGTTTTGTGAAGGACAGCCTTGTTTTCTGGATCCGACGGTGTCGGGTTCGATCTGCGCGACACCGTGAAGACCATCAGTCGTTCTTCAATGCAAATCATCATGAACTGGGTGCCAGCACGGTGACGCAGTCACATTAGTACCTGAACTCTCTCTCTCTCTCTCTCTCTCTCTCTCTCTCTCTCTCTCTGTGCATTTTATGTTACTATGCTTTTTGTGTCAAGAGAGAGAGAGAGAGAGAGAGAGAGAGAGAGAGAGAGAGAGAGAGAGAGAGAGAGAGAGAGAGAGAGAGAGAGAGATGTGCGTGTGCGATTCGGCACACACACACACGCGCGCGCACGCACGCACGCACGCACGCACGCGCACGCACGCACACACACACACACACACACAGAGAGAGAGAGAGAGAGAGAGAGAGAGAGAGAGAGAGAAGAGAGAGAGAGAGAGAGAGAGAGAGAGAGAGAGAGGATTGAGAGATTCATGTGCATCGGAGAGAGAGAGGAGAGAGAGAGAGAGAGAGAGAGAGAGAGAGAGAGAGAGAGAGAGAGAGAGAGAGGAGATGGGATGGGGGGTTTCCAGGGATCTGTGTGAGGGGATGAGGTACAGAGTGAGGGCTACTGTGTGCTAATAAATACAACATTCAACACCCCTCGCGTTATTTCATCATTTATTGCTGCTTTCCGAGTCACATACAAAGAGAACATAATAGAGGTCCATAATCACTGTTTGCTGCCAATGGCAGATTTGGCCTTGATTTGCCCTAATTACCGCCATATCCTCGCGCGCGCACACACACACACACAGACAGACAGACACACACACCCACACTGAAGAGGTAGATCTACAGACTCCACCATCTATGCTTTCATGTCGAACACTTCCCTAGATCCAGTTTGTTGATACCACCCGCTGGACCTACCTCACCACCATCCCCAACCCCCAAAGAAAAGCGGGGAAAATATCACGCACCCGCTGATTCCCCGGCTCTAAGAAATCCCCTGGGAACACTCGGCTTCAGTGTCACGCCCAACCTTTCTTCCCCTCCCCTCTCCCCCATCTACTCTCTTCAGACTCTTTCCCTAGACTCTCTCTCTGCCTCTAACCCCTTCTCCTGTGCGTTGATTTGAGTCAGTGCGAATCAAACCACTCCGCCATCACGATCTCACTTAGCTCGGACCAAGAATCCTGCGGCTTGTATCATCAGATATCTGGACGGATATACGTCCCTGAGCTTTCAATTTGACCTTGACTGCTAACCGGCCGCGGACACCTCAGATGTGAATAGGTTGGTCTCAGGGATGAATATTTCCGGGGGATGGAGGGAGGAGATCGAGGTGAAAAACTAAACCGTCGTTAAGTTGGAGTTAAAAGCGTCCGGTTGAGTGAAAATGACTTATTGCCGGATTCTATGGTTTGGGCGGTGATTTCTTGTACGCAGGCTGATACTCCTGCGGACACTCCCTGTATATACAGGCAAGAGAGAGAGAGTTTTGTGCGTATGACCGTCTTTTATCCCGCCATTAAGGCAGCCATACTCCAGCTCCTGGGGGATTTTGAGAATGGAGTCTTCGAAACAGATGGAGGCTTGTCATTTAAATAAGATGCAGATATCTGAGAGAGCTGGGAGTCGAAAAACAACCATTGTAGCTTTGAAATTGTCCGGAGAAGACGTTGCATCGTCCGTATGCGATTGAACTATTAAAAAAAAACAAAAAACAACAAAAAAAAAAAAAAAAACAACAACAACCCCTCCCCCAACCCCCCCTCTCTTCTCCCCCCCCCTCCCTCAACAACCCCCCCCCCCCCCCCCCCCCCCCAACCCCCCGCAACTGAAACCCGGAAACTGAGAATCAGCTAGCATTCCTCAAGCCTCCACGCTGAAAGAGGCGCCTTGTTTGAGAATTGCTGTCGTTCAAGGTCTTGTGAGGAGGTAGCAGTCTCTTCAGGCTCGTGTCTAATGGAAGCCTCCAGTCTTGCGCTCGATGATTGTGTTCGTAGGAGCCGGGACAAAGCTGTGGCGGCGTCTGTGTTCCGACTGGAAGCGAGCCGAGTAGGGCGATCAAATCAGGAACAGTAACTCTTCAAAAGGTGTGGTGTCAGAAGGTCAGAGTTGCGTCCCTTGCACTGTGGCCTATGGTTGAAATCTGGGGGCAAAAGTCAAATAAAAAAAGTGAACGGATGCATGAACGAATGATAAATGACTATATTACCATATAACTGGCTAACTATCAACTAACTACCTCCATAATTAAATAAAATCAAAATCAAAATAGATAAATAAACAAAGTTGTGAACGGATGCATGGAACATAAATGAACAAGTGAATAACTAATTAACTAACACACTTACTGGCTAAATAATAAACAACTTACTACGTAACTGACTAAATGCAATGAACAAATGCAAAGCACTTAAGACAAACAGACATGTAGGCCGTATGTGGATGGGATTTCTATACTTCATAACCGATTTTAAGAGAGTCCACCAGGAGCTGGAGCGGATAATTATCTATTGATTACCCAGCTGGTCAACCTATTAACAGATTGTAATTAACGGTTTGACCGACCGACTGACTCATAGATCTGGGTCAAGTCATGTTCATATACGAAATACGTAGACATATATGTATTGTGTATGTACGAATACGTATGTACACGTGTGTGTGTGTGTATGTGTGTGTGTGTGTGTGTGTGTGTGTGTGTGTGTGTGTGTGTGTGTGTGGTGCTGTCCCGCGCGCGCGTGCGTGGTGCGTGCGTGCGTGCGTGTGTTAGTGTGTTGTGTGTGTGTGTGTGTGTGTGTGTGTGTGTGTGTGTGTGTGTGTGTGTGAGAGAGAGAGAGAGAGAGAGAGAGAGAGAGAGAAGAGAGAGAGAGAGAGAGAGAGAGAAGAGAGAGAGAGAGAGAGTGTGTGTGTGTGGTGTGTGTGTGCAGGCGTTCATCATCTGAAACCGATTTTCCCTCTCTTCACATTTGTCATGTTTGAGAGCCACTCGCTCTTTACGCCTGCTGTGTCTGCTTTGGCGTTTGAATATGTCAACTGTGATGGAGATTGATGTTGTGTTGTGATCGTTGTTCTTGTCACGTCATCGTCTTCATGGTTGTCCTTCACTCACGAGGCTAGATCCACGTCCTTGTCCACAGGCACGGAGTCCATCCGTTCCTCCCGTCTGTCCGTCCATCCCAGCTGAGGTAGGCTACACCTTTATCCATCCCTTCTTCATTAGGGTTTGGGACCAACTCTTGAGCTTGGGTACCCGCTCTGCAGTCGCTGTGAGTGGGGTGGGAACATTGCTATGCAAAAGAGCACGGAAAACGAAAAGCAAAACAATGATGGTGATACGTCTGCTACTGCTACCGATGCTGACTCATGTTACAAACATCAAGAGCAGCGGTAGTAACAGTTTTATAGGAGTAGCCCAACATAAGCAGCATCATGAATAGAGTGTTCCCATCTTCCTTACCACCACCACCATCATCACAACCACCACCACAATCATCATCATCATCATCATTATCATCAGTTTATTCATCTCATCATCATCGTCATCATCGCCGTCATCATTATCACCACCACCACCACCACCACCACCACCCACCACCACCACTACCACCACCACCAGCAAGCAGTTATGACATAAGGATGAAATTCTCATTCATTTATTTTTTCAACAATGTTTCAGCTAGTTCGGCACACTGAGCAACACGGGCAAACAAATGGAACATCATGGATATACCTTGCATGATGAATTCATTGAGGTTATAAAACACAAATCTCAAAGAAAAAGAAAAACTCGTTTCCTTGCAATGTCCTATTCCAAGTTTTTGCGCGCGCTGCATCACTTGCTGGGCAGTGTCTTTGAGCATTTTCCCTTTGTCCTCCCTGTTTACCCCCAGTCACATCATCATTCATTTCCACTGTTTACCCCCAGTCACATCATCATTTCATTTCCACTGTTACCCCCAGTCACATCATCATTCATTTCCACTGTTTACCCCCAGTCACATCATCATTCATTTCCACTGTTTACCCCCAGTCACATCATCATTCATTTCCACTGTTTACCCCCAGTCACATCATCATTCATTTCCACTGTTTACCCCCAGTCACATCATCATTCATTTCCACTGTTTACCCCCAGTCACATCATCATTCATTTCCACTGTTTACCCCCAGTCACATCATCATTCATTTCCACTGTTTACCCCCAGTCACATCATCATTCATTTCCACTGTTTACCCCCAGTCACATCATCATTCATTTCCACTGTTCTTCTTTCTTTCCTTTTAATCTTTCTATCTCTCCGCCCGACTTCTTCCCTTACATTCTCACCCCGTTTCGGCGCCCCTTGTGCTACCATACTTTCTCGGCGCCCCTCGTGCTACCATACTTTCTCGGCGCCCCTCGTGCTACCATACTTTCTGAGGCTTTTATTCATTGTTTGTTTGTTTCCCGTCTTCACTGGTATTCCACAGAACGTGGCATTGACGGCAAACAACATAGAACGTGGCATTGACGGCAAAACAACATAGAACGTGGCATTGACGGCAAACAACATAGAACGTGGCATTGACGGCAAACAACATAGAACGTGGCATTGACGGCAAACAACATAGAACGTGGCATTGACGGCAAACAACATAGAACGTGGCATTGACGGCAAACAACATAGAAACGTGGCATTGACGGCAAACAACATAGAACGTGGCATTGACGGCAAACAACATAGAACGTGGCATTGACGGCAAACAACATGGAACGTGGCATTGACGGCAAACAACATGGAACGTGGCATTGGCGGCAAACAACATAGAACGTGGCATTGACGGCAAACAACATAGAACGTGGCATTGACGGCAAACAACATAGAACGTGGCATTGACGGCAAACAACATGGAACGTGGCATTGACGGCAAACAACATAGAACGTGGCATTGACGGCAAACAACATAGAACGTGGCATTGACGGCAAAACAACATAGAACGTGGCATTGACGGCAAACAACATGGAACGTGGCATTTGACGGCAAACAACATGGAACGTGGCATTGACGGCAAACAACATAGAACGTGGCATTGACGGCAAACAACATAGAACGTGGCATTGACGGCAAACAACATAGAACGTGGCATTGACGGCAAACAACATAGAACGTGGCATTGACGGCAAACAACATAGAACGTGGCATTGACGGCAAACAACATAGAACGCAGCATTGACGCAAACAACATAGAACGCAGCATTGACGGCAAACAACATAGAACGTTGGCATTGACGGCAAACAACAACTCAAACGTTAAAAAGTCCATTGGGAAGAACATAAGGAGAGATGTGAGTCCCCTAAGTACGACCAGAATACGGTTAACGGATTACGGCAGTTACTATGTTGATACGATTGGGTAGTTTTTCCGTAAGTATGACCAGATACGGTTAACGGAGTTAAGGCAGTTAACATCTTGTTACGTTTGGGTAGTTTTTTTCGCAAGTATGACCAGAATACGGTTAACCTGAGTTAAGGCAGTTAATATCTCTATACAGGTTGGGTGAAGCCTCTTCCATAGCAGAGGAAAACCATTTTACCCGGATCACACTTGACGTTATCTCTGTGAAAACCATTTTACCCCGGCATCACACTTGACGGTATCTCTGAGAAAACCATTTTACCCCGGCATCACAACTTGACGGTTATCTCTGACAAACAGAAGCCATGTGAGCGACCTTAACTCGATTTTTTTTTTTAATGTGGACCAACCGAAACAGCTCAGCCACTTGCTAGAAAATTCACAGATAATTTTTAATTATCCCAGGCGAGTTAAAACAAAATACTCCCTGCCACTGCACCCCCACTTTTACTTGTCCTTCCGAAGAAATAAAGGTAAGGACCAAAGCTCATTTAAACACATCAACGATGGCATGATCCGAGACGGGAGACATAAAAGGAAAGAAGATAGATCGGTCGGAGACATAAAAGGAAAGAAGAGAGATCGGCGTTTCGGCACTATCCACCAAACACAGGCTTGCACACACACACAAATAATGCGCCAAGGCCTTGCTTAAAGAGTCGAGTATTATAGACTACTACAATTAGATTGTTTAGAGAATTTTTATTGTGTCTGAAAGTTGATTTCTCCTCATTTTCTTTTATACAGCCTTCAAGGTACAAGCAGGTGGTCGTAGCAGACAGATTAAAATCAAAGGATGGGACTATTTGACCTGGCGCAAAGATAGGGTCAAGGGTGAGTGCAAAGGCCTGACATTCGCCGTCAATGAAGGGGAAGATCATGTATTTGAAGATTGTGGTTTCATTGGTAAAAATCCCCCAAGGGAAATAACTGGTGGGGAATTGTACTTTTGATCAATTATCAGTTTAGCATTAAATGCTGGCTCAATTAAATGGAAAGCCTCAAAACACTTACATGGATTATGTAGTGTGTTAGAGCAAAATCGTAATTGTTGCGTGTGGCCACAGTCGTGCGTGCTGAATATGCCAGCTTGTTCCCCCCCCCCCCGCCAACACGCCTCGTCTCAGTGAGAGAGACTTACCGGGTGTTCTACGCAGGAAAGAAACCTGGGGTGGTGAAAGTGTGAAAAGTAGAGAAGAGAGGATCCGTCAGCACTGAACTGATTGCGCAATAAGTCGTCCTCTGACGAAGTCAAAAACTGGTTGTACAACAAAGTGCAGGCAGTGTTTACACTGCGCCCGCCACGTTTAGTTGTCCATGTTGATCTGGACTGTTTTGTACTTTGAGAGGATAACAAAATGAGCATGTTAAAAAAACCACAACAACAACAAAAAAAGAGTTAGTAGACCGACTTTTTCTGAGCTTGAAAAAAAGATCAGTCCAATGATTTACGTCCCTTGCAAGCATCTCTTAATCCATAATATGTATCGTACCCGTCTTCATGGCGTTATTGCCAAAACGTCCCATCTTACCTCAAAGGCCCTTCATGCCCCTTATCCCCCCCCCCCCTTCCTCTCTCTCTCTCTCTCTCTCTCTCTCTCTCTTCTCCTCTCTCTCTCTCTCTCTCTCTCTCTCTCTCTCTCCCTCTCTCTCAAAAAGAAATGAATACAGGAATAATCAAATGAATAAAATGAAAATGAATAAATGATAATTATATATATATGCGATCCTCTCATCCAATAAAATGTACTCACCGACTCGGTGCTTCACTTTTACGGGAACATGTACCTCTTCCCACCCTTCAAACCCGCCCCTTCCCCTCCCCACCGGCTTCATTCTTTCCCTCCCATCCCCACCCCATCACCCACCTCCCACTTCCCAACTTGCATATTCAGCCGGGAAATGGCAAACAAACACTCAAACAAGTCCTGTCTTACGTACCCCCGGCAGAAAGTTGCGTTGCAAGTCCTGCTCTCCCAGTCCACAAGACGGGCCAGCAACACCTTGCGTGCCGAGCGGCGGGTATGTTGCCATGTTGTTGGTCCTCTTCTCCTCCTCCCAAATCCTCCTCCTTCCAGCCTCTTCCTGCTCCTCCTCTTCGTACAATTCCCAATCTTCCAGGTCCCTCTTCTCCTCCCACTATTTTCGATCCTTCCTCCTTCTCCCGCCTGTCCTTCATTCTGCTCCTCCCACTACTGCTAACCCCCCCCCCCCCCCCCCCTCTCTACCTCCCCTTCCCCCTCTCTTCCTACTACTCCGGTCCTCCTTCTCCTCTTCCTCCGACACTCCTGGTCCATTCGCTCTTGACTAGTCCACCCCCCCCCCCCCCCCCCTTCCAATCCTCTCTCCTCCTCACCTCCAGGTCCCCCTCCCACCCCCCCCACTCCCCCTGGTCCCCTTATCCCCCACTAGAACGCCCCTCCCCTCCTCCTCCTCCTCCTCCACCGAATGGTCCCCTCCTCCTCCCCCCCAAATGGCCCCACCCCCCCTCCCCTCCTCCTCCACCCCGAATGGTCCCCTCCCCCACCGAAGGTCCTCCTCCTCCCCTGCCCCTCCTCCTGCCCACCGATGGTCCCCCCCCTCCTCCCCTTCCCCTCCTCCTCTCCACCGAATGGTCCCCTCCTCCTCCCCCCTGCTCCCCTCCTGCTCCACCGAATGGCCCTCCCCTCCTCCTGCTCCCCTCCTGCTCCCCCCGAATGGTCCTCCTCCTCCTCCCCCTCCTCCTCCTGCTCCACCGAATGGCCCTCCTCCCCCCTCCTCTCCTCCTCCTGTCCACCGAATGGCCTCCTCCTCTCCCCGAGTGGTCCCCCCTCCTCCTGCTCCCCCCGATGGTCCTCCTCCTCCTCCTGCCCACCGAAGGTCCTCCCCTCCTCCTGCTCCTCCTCCTGCTCCCCGAAGGTTTCCTCCTCCCCTCCCCTCCTCCCACATTGCCTGGCCCTCCTCCTCCCCCCCCCAAATCCTGGTCCCCCCCCTCCTCCTCCCACTTCCCTGGTCCTCCTCCTCCCCTCCCCATTGCCGGGTCCTCCTCCTCCCACATTGCCTGTCCTCCTCCCCCACAAATCCTGCCCTCCCCTCCCCTCCCACTTTTCCCCTGGTTCCTCCTCCCCCACATTCCCGGGTCCCCCTCCTCCCACAAATCCGGGGCCCCCTCCTCCTCCTCCTCCCACTTTGCCGGCCCCCTCCCCCCTCCCCCACATTGCCTGGTCCTCCCCTCCTCCCCCAAATTTGCCTGGTCCCCCTCCCCCCCAAATCCGGGTCCCCTCCCCCTCCCCCCCCCCACATTCCCTGGTCCTCCTCCCCCCACAAACCCGGGTCCTCCTCCCCCTCCACATTGCCTGGCCCCTCCTCCTCCCACATTGCCGGGTCCTCTCCCCCACAAATCCTGGCCCCTCCTCCTCCTCCCACATTGCCGGTCCTCCCCCTCCCCCCCCACAAACCCGGGTCTCCCCTCCCCCCTTTTGCCTGGTCCTCCTCCTCCTCCTCCCACAAATCCTGGTCCCCTCCCCTCCCTCCTCCCAATTTCCCGGTCCTCCCCTCCTCCCACATTGCCGGTTCCCCTCCTCCTCCTCCCAAAAATCCGGTCCTCCTCCTCCTCCCCCCACAAACCCTGGTCCTCCTCCCCCACAAATCCTGGTCCCCCTCCTCCTCCCACATTGCCGGGTCCCCCCCTCCTCCCCCCCAAAAATCCTGGTCCTCCTCCTCCTCCCCCCACATTCCCTTTCCTCCTCCTCCCCCCACATTCCCTGGTCCCCCTCCTCCCCCACATTGCCGGGTCCTCCTCCTCCTCCCCCACATTCCTGTCCTCCTCCTCCCCCCCACAAATCTGTCCTCCTCCCCTCCCCCCCACATTGCCTGCCTCCCCCCTCCCACATTGCCGGGTCCCCCTCCTCCTCCCACTTTGCCGGGCCCCTCCTCCTCCTCCCACTTTTGCCTGGCCCCCTCCCCCCCCCCAAAAATCCGGGCCTCCCCCTCCTCCTCCCACAAACCCTGGTCCCCTCCCCCCCCTCCCACAAACCCGGTCCCCTCCCCTCCTCCCACAAACCTGGTCCCCCCCTCCCCCCACATTCCCTGGTCCTCCTCCTCCTCCCCCCACAAACCCGGGGTCCTCCTCCACCCCAAACCTGGCCCCCCTCCTCCCCCCACATTGCCGGGTCCTCCTCCTCCTCCTCCCACAAACCCGGGTCCTCCTCCTCCTCCTCCTCCCACATTGCCTGGTCCTCCCCTCCCCCGACATTGCCGGGCCCCCCCCTCCTCCCACATTCCCGGTCCTCCTCCCCCACATTGCCTGGTCCCCCTCCTCCCCCACAAATCCTGGCCCTCCTCCTTTCCCACATTGCCTGGCCCTCCTCCTCCCCCACATTGCCGGCCCTCCTCCCCTCCCACATTGCCGGGGTCCTCCCCCCTCCCCCCACAAATCCTGGTCCTCCTCCTCCCCCCACATTCCCTGGTCCCCCTCCTCCCCCCCAAATCCTGGCCCCTCCTCCTCCCCCCACTTTGCCTTCCTCCTCCCCTCCCACATTGCCTGGCCCCTCCTCCTCCCACTTGCCTGCCCTTCCCCCCCTCCCCATTCCCGGTCCTCCTCCTCCTCCCACAAACCCCTGGTCCTCCTCCTCCCCCCACATTCCTGGTCCTCCTCCTCCTCCCCAAATCCCTGGCCTCCCCCCTCCTCCCACATTGCCGGGGTCCCTCCCCTCCCACATTGCCGGGTCCTCCTCCTCCCCCCATTGCCGGGGTTCCCCCCCTCCCCCTCCCAAACATTGCCTGGCCCTCCCCCTCCCCCACATGCCTGGTCCTCCCCCTCCTCCTCCCACATTCCTGGTTCCTCCCCCCCCACAAATCCGGGTCCTCCTCCCCCCACATTGCCGGTCCCCCCTCCTCCTCCCCCCACATTGCCGGGTCCTCCTCCTCCTCCTCCCATATGTCCTCCCCCTCCCCCACTACTGTCCTCCTCCTCCCCCCACTTGGTCCCCCCTCCCATATGGTCCCCCTCCCCCCACACTGGTCCTCCCCCTCCCACACTGGTCCCCCTCCTCCCATACGGTCCTCCTCCTCCCATACGGGTCCTCCTCCTCCCCCCACTAGGGCCCCTCCCCCCCATACGGTCCCCCCTCCCATACGGCCCCTCCCCCCCCCCTAGGGGCCCCCCTCCCACTCTGGCCCCTCCCCTTACTACGGTCCCCTCCCCCCCCCACTACTGGTCCTCCTCCTCCCCCCCCCACTACGGCCTCCCCCCTCCCACTAGGGGTCCCCCTCCTCCCACTCTGTCCTCCCCCTCCTCCCACTACGGGCCTCCTCCTCCCACTACGGTCCCCTCCCCCCCACTATGGCCCTCCTCCTCCCCCCACCACGGGTCCTCCCCCTCCCCCCACCACGCCCTCCTCCTCCCCTACGGGTCCCCTCCCCCCACCACTGGCCTCCTCCTCCCCCCACGGGCCTCCTCCCCCCCCCACGGGTCGCCCTCCCTTCCCCTGCTACTACTAAACCTCCCCTCCCCCTTTCCTCCTCCCCCTCCCCCACTACTCCGGTCCTCCTCCTCCACCATCCCGGTCCCCCAAAAAAACACTTTGAAGAACAAAGAAACATAGAAACACCCAGCGAGGTAGTCGTCCATGCCCTTTGGGGAAATCAAGGAGAGGGCAGGAAGCGGGGGGGGAGTGGGGAGAAAGAAAAAGTAGACAAAACTTTGGGGAAAAGGGAAAAAAAAAGAAGTAAGCCCAAAGACTTTTGGAAAAGGAAAAAAAGAATAAGACAAAGACATTGGAAAAGGAAAAAAGAAGAAAGAAAAACTTTTGGAAAAAGGGAAAAAAGAAGTAAGCAAAGACTTTTTGGAAAAGGAAAAAAGAAGTAAACAAAGACTTTTTGAAAAGGAAAAAAAAGTAAGACAAAGACATTTGGAAAAGGAAAAAAAAAACAAAAATAGAAAAGCGGGAAGAAGCAAGAAAAAAAAAAAAAAAAAAAAAAAAAAAAAATTAAAAAAAAAATCAAAATCAAAATAATCGATCAACAATTTTGAATTTTTAAAGGGAAACCACAGAACCAACGTTGGATAAATAAAGATAATGAAAGAAAGTTAAGTATCAAACCCTTATGCGTCATCCAGGACTGAAAAATTCAAACCCTAGCAGTCTTTTAGACACAAATGTCATCCTGCCCCCTATCATACGCCCCTCTCACCGCCTTTCCATCCTGCCTCTATCACCTGCCCGATCATCCTGCCTCTCTCATCCTGCCTCTCTCATCCCCCTATCATCCTGCCTCTCTCACCGCCTCTCCATCCCCCTCTATCACCTGCCTCTCCATCCTGCCCTCTCATCCTCCCTATCATCCTGCCTCTTTTATCCTGCCTTTTTCATCCTGCCCCATCATCCGCCCTATCATCCTGCCTCTTCATCCTGCCTCCCCTCTCCCGCCCCTCTCTCCTGCCTCTCTCACCTGCCTCTATCATCCTGCCCTCTATCCTGCCTCCTCTCCGCCTCTTCACCTGCCTCTATCATCCTGCCTCTCTTTTATCTGCCCCTCTATCCTCCCCTATCCCTGCCCCTCTTCCCCGCCTCTCCACCTGCCTCTATCACCTCCTCTCTCATCCCGCCTCTCCATCCGCCCTTCTCCTGCCCTTTCATCCTGCCCTAATCCTGCCTCTCTCATCCTGCCCTATCACCGCCCCTCATCCTGCCCCTCCATCCTCCTCTCCCCTGCCTCTATCATCCTGTGCGCAACCTACAGCCATTGAGCAGGGGGGAAAGCAAGCTGGGCCCGCTCAACGACTTAATGTTTTTTTTAAAGCCCCCGCTCAACACTTAAAATTCTATTTTAATGCCCCCGCTCAAAGACTTAATTTCTATTTTAAACCCTCTCAACGACTTAAGTTCTATTTTAATGCCCCCGCTCAACGACTTAATTTTTATTTTAATGCCCCGCTCAACGACTTAATGTTTTATTTTAATGCCCCCGCTCAACGACTAATGTTTTATTTTAATGCCCCTGCTCAACGACTTAATGTTCTTTTTAAGCCCCGCTCAACGACTTAATGTTCAATTTAATGCCCCTTCAAAAGACTTAATGTTTATTTAATGCCCCTGCTGCTTTTAGTTGTCCCCCTTAAAATGAAAAATTAAAATCTCGCCAAAATTTTATGTGAAAATTTTTTGAGGCAACCCCCCGTGTTTTCAAAGCGACTGACTTTAGAGGTCTGACCGAAAAGGAATGGAAACTGAACATCGATTCTGGTTATCCAGGGGTATTTTAAAGGAACTTCGAAAATTCCCACCCCTGGAGATGAAATTAACAGACGATCTTGAACACCTTTCACACATTACTGGGGGAAAGTCTAACCGACCGATCAGGCACTGGGCGCAGTCATGACCATTTCGCAACACGACAATCGGCACGGATGCAGTCATGACCATTGTCTGCAACACGGCAGATCAGGCCTGGATCGCAGTATGCCATTTCTGCAACACGACAATCAGCACTGCATCGCAGCATGACCCTTTCTAGAAGAGGGCATGGAAGTAAAGGTGGGCATTTTCAAGAACAGCCGGCGGCCAAAACCATCCTCCACAATCCAGCTGGAGAAGAAAAAGAAGGCCAAAAAACCCTCCTCCACAAAACCGCATGGAAAGTAAAAAAGGCCAAAAAAACCCTCCTCCAAATCCCCCGGGGAAGAAAAGAATAGGCGACCGGGGTGGAGGGGATAAGGAAAGGGGGGGGGGGGGGGGGGGGGGGGGGGGGGGGTGCGAGGCGACAAAGAAACGGCCCCAGATCGCCGGGTCACAATAACGAAAAGGCAAAAATGAC
>CM031611.1:117236-124736 GCA_018398815.1 Conus ventricosus
CAGAATAACAAGCAGTTCTTCACATACATCCTGGTACAAACTTTTATAGTCCACGATAACAAAAACAGCCACAAAACGACGAAAATGGACAGCGACACTACACTCAGCCTGCTAGGCGATTGACAGCTCACGTGACAGGTGTACCTTTTAGCAGCATTGCGTTCGAAGAGAATAAGTTGAATGGTACGATGATACATAGAATTGTTATCTTCAGGTAGAAAAAGTAATGTAGTTCCATAATTACTTTTTTTGTTAGTTGCAGGACTAAATGTATCACTCTAAAACAGGTTCGTTACAATTTCTGAAAATTTCACGTTATGTTTTGTTTATACAAATATGGATCTTTGGTAGATGTAAGGTGGGCAGTAGAATTGAGTCTTCCATGTTTTGGGCTGTCCTTCAAGAGAGAGAGAGAGAGAGAGAGAAGAGAGAGAGAGAGAGAGAGAGAGAGAGAGAGAGAGAGAGAGAATACGAATACGAATACGAATATTTTATTGAGGGTAAAATGGATAAGCTTATAGCTTTTTTACACCATGCCCTCAAGAACAACAACAGTAACAGACAATATCAAAATGAAAAATATATATGATGCACGAAAATTAAACAATGAACAAGTTTATAACGACGTAAACATGATTAACATAAATATTACGACCAACAAAGTAGGTCACAATTTAGTGAATAATGTACATTCGAGGAAGGGAAGAAAAAAAAAAAAAAAAAAAACCACGAAAAGAAGCATGTGCACACGCGCAAGGGCTCAAACACACACACACACACACACACACACACACACACACACACACACACACACACACACACACACACACACACACACACACACACGTGAGACTCACACACACATAAACACGCACGCGAACGCGCGCAAATACACACATACAAAACATACACAACACAACAACACACACATACATATATACATACGTGCGCGCGCACATGAGCGCACGCACACACATGCACACTACCGCGCGTGTGCGCCGCCCGCCCCCCCCCCCCTGCCCCCCCCCCCCCCCCCCCCCCCCCCACCCCCACACACACACGCACGCATTCACGCACATTACACACACACGCGCATGCGTACGCGCACGCACAAGCGCGCGCATGCATTTCCGCATTCATAATCACTTCAAATGCTTGCCTCCTACACACAAACACCATCGTATACCACCAAACACTTACAATACAAGTATACATCTCAATTCAAGTCACATGAACATGCATAAGAGGACCCATCAAGTTGAGGTTGCAGTACATTATGATACTCAACATGTTTAGACTTAACACTGTTCTATAAATATGCGTGGTATGCCTTCCTAAATGAGAAACACGCTTGGTTTGCATTTAATATGGTCATGTATATCATTCCATAATTGCTTCCAGAATAATGAGAGAAGACATAAAAAGATTAGTTCTTGGAGAGGAAGCGGATATTACGTTTGTACGAACATTATTGATAGAAATTTGTTGTTGAGATAACTGGCGTTAAATTGTTCACAATTTTAAACATGAAAACAGCTTTGTTGTAACGGCATTTAAGCCTGAAGGGGAGAATATCTAATTGTTTATAATCAGTAGGGACCAGAGAAGAGGATTTAAGAAAAATTAGTTTGAGAGAGCGTCTGTATAAGCTGTCAAGAGTTTAAGCAATTTTGACTGGCCAGATCCCAACATGTTGATGCATAATCAAGATCTGCTGGATATATGCACGAAAAAATAGCTTTCTGGTATGTTGATCAAGAAAATGCTTTATTCTATTCAATTGGAATGTCTCTTGGAAAGCCTTTTGCAAAGGCAAAGAAATATGTTGAGACCAGGATAGGTTATGTCTATAGTGAGTCCTAGTAATTTGTAGAAACTTACTTCTTCTATACTTTATTATTAACTTTTAACTCCGGTAATTATATTCATAATGTTCTGTCGTTTCTGCCTAGTTGTCACTAGCATGAATTTAGATTTATGAGGATGAATTTGCCATATGATTTTCTTCCGTCCAGGAAACAAGCCTTAGTATATCACTTTGTAAGGAGGTGCATACTGCATCATAGCTTTTATTTTCATTGTATATGGTGGTATCATCTGCAAAAAGTTCGCAAGAGGATATCAAATGAAGTGGAAGGTCATTTATATAATTGAAAATAATATAGGACCTAGAACCGATCCCGGGGAACTCCATATTTTGTTCGTAGCAACAGAAGATAAAGTAGAATCTTGACAGACTGCTTGTCTTCCTGTCGTGAAGAAAAGAATGCTATGATTTTACAGAACAATCGTTTATAAAACCGTACATATTTAGTTTGTTAGAGAGGACACTGTGATCAATGGTATCGAAAGCTTTCGCAAAATCAACAAAAATTGCACCAGTAAATAGATATTGTTTATGTTTAAATGCCATTTCTCAATGAGGTTAGTCAGCATGGTATGGCACGAATGATTCCTTCTAAATCCATTCTGATTGGGTGAAATAAGTTATACTTCGTAAAATGGGACTGTAGATTGTGTTTAATATGTTTTTCGAGAGGCTTAGACAGAGCAGATAGTATAGATATGGTCTATAATTGGAGGGGTCAGATGGGTCACCAGACTTAAAACAGGCAAAACTTTAGCGTCTTTGAAGGCTTGTGGATAATAACTTTTTTCAATACTTAAGTTTATAAATAATGTAACACATTCAGAGATAATGGGCGCTGATATCTTCAAAATTTTACAATCTAACCCATCCAAACCACGGGAACTCGACGTTTTAATACATTTAACTCTGATGCACTTCATGGACACCTATATACGGAAATGGAGTTTGTCCACATATGTTTTGACTCGCAGAAACATTTCAGTCGATTTAAATCATTAGCCGTGTGTTGTTTATCTTTATTGTTCTCTCTGCTACGGTAGTAAAATGACTGTCAGATAATCAACAGATAAATTGGACGTATAAGCAGACGGCGGTGCTGTTTTCCCGGACAACTGATTTATAGCCTTCCAAATAGATTTTGAATCTTGTTTTGGATGAAATTAAATCACTAAAATACCTCTTCCGTGCGATCTTTTCATTCAGTGACTTTATTCCGTTGTTGTCTAAAATTCTTGTCTTTCCCTGTTGTTTGTAATAAATTGTCACGAATTCTAATTTCAGCATCTATTTCTTTTGTTAACCACGGCGGTTTCTCGGTTAATTTAACACGTTTAGTACGAAGCAAGACATGTTTATTGAAAATAGGAACAAATATCTTGTACCAAGCCATAAGTGCATCATCAGGATGATTGTATTGATAGACACAAGAAAAATCTGCCATACATAAATCAGCCAAGAATTGTTCAGTGTGGAATTTTTATAGCTGCGAAACGATATACACTTATGAGTGCATCTGGGTATTTTAACTCCTTTCTTTGACCATGTTAAACAGACTGGAAAATGATCACTAAGACCATAGACAGTACAGCAGTTTCTACTACGTTGTTAGAATTAGTAACATAAATGTGATCAATTAACGTTTTTTGTCTGTAATGTTATCCGTGTAGTGAATTTATTAACTGAGTTAAATTGCACATTTCATAAGTTTGTTTCCATTGTTCTGTGATTTGAATAAATCGATGTTAAAATCTCCAAGTAAGATTATTTCCATTGAATAACTTAATACGTCTTCAAGCATTGACTCAAAACGATCGAACCACTCGACTCTTTCTTCTGGGTTTTTGTATATAAAAACCTAACCAGGATTGGCTTTGCTCCTTCAGTGAATCTCTAACCATAAGCATTCAATTTCGTATTTATCAAACAAATTTAGCCGTCTATAATTAACAGATGGTGAATATAAGCCACCATACCAGTTTCTAGTTTTGCGGTGGCATCTCGTCTAAGAAGGTTGTATCCTGGGATCGATAATATATTGTCAGAAATTGTACTAGATAGTCGTGATTCAGAAAAACCAAAGACATGAAAACAGTCATTTGAATTGGTTAAGATAGAAGGCACATCTGATAATTTGTTCATTAGGTGACATACATTAAGATAACCTATTTTGAACCCAGCTTTACGGAGCCACTTTAATGTGCTATCGTTTCTTGTCCATCACAAAAATTACAATACAATACAATTACAGATAATAATGTAGAGGAAAACACATACAAGGAAATGTGACACTCAGTATAAAAGATATGCAAGATTAAGCGGAAAAACTACCAGAAACAAAATGAGAATACCAAGTCTATTCAGCTGAGTTTGAACACAAGACTGAAAATAAGAAAAGCAGCCTGAACATTCACTCCGGACAATCTCAGCACCCAAAAATATATATATATATATTTCGCACCAGTATGCGAACTGTCCCTATCCGAGCTTTCCGAGAACGCCTGTCACACATGAAACGAGCAATGTTTAAATAATATGGTAATATCACATCCAAGAAAAAGCAAACAATGCATAAACAAAGTCAATCAGCATAGTTTTGAATACATGACCAAGAGGAAATTTATATAAAGTAGACAAATGTTCATGCACAAAAAAACCAACAGCTTCGTCCTGTGGGTCGAACACAATTACCTAAAGTTCACATATCACCTGCATATGTATGACAAGACCAATATTATGGAGGTGGCTGTCGCAGAGCTGGTGAAGATCACTGATGTCCTGGTGGTACGCCAGCTGTGATGCCAAAGACATTAGTTGCTGGGCACACTGGTTAACAGGATTGTTAGTGCGGGCCAACTTGGATACTATAGATGGAGCCCGGCATTGTATTTACAACATTGACAGGATCTGACACCGGAAACTGTCTCAGGAAAATTTGTCTTCCACGTGAATCAGGGTATGGTAATGGTATAGGTCGGATATCTGGGATATGGGAAATAAGGGATCATTTGACCCGAGATGGGAAGAGGATAGGACGCACTGGGGAATGATGATGGGTTCAATGTGGGATGAGGACCTCTAGTTTCGCCTGACTGGCTGTTTTGTGGGGGAAAAGAAACTTCACACATACCATGATTCCCCAGCTGATGTGGGGGTGAAGGCCGATGGATTTGGCCTTGCACTGTTTCAACCACAGCCTGGTTATCATTCCGGAGGCAACAAAGGTAAGTGGATGAGGATGATAAGGGGGGAACATCAGCTTGTTGGGAGGTTTGGGGATGGGAACTATCAGCTTCAGTGCTAGCCTGCAAAGTTCTCCCTGTGAATCTGGATAATACACGTGCCTTATGAGGAGGGCCATGGACACCAGTTCGTCTGTCCTGAGGAAGAACTTTTTTAAAGTTTATTGCCAGACTAGCAGTCCCTCTCATAGGGATGTGTACCGTCTTTATATAATGCCTGTCGAGGAGCACCACTTGCAGTAATGAAAGCGCTGTGGTGGTCGATCATGTCTACTTTCATGCTGGACAGGCAGTATATAAATTTCTATTTGACGGTGCTATCGCATTATTTAATGGGTTCCTTCACGAACAGGTACTATAGAACTTAAGGCTATATAAGCTGAAGGAAAACGAGTCTGACACAAATCATCAGCTTCTGCAAACATCAGTTGGAATTGGACCGGCTGGACAGTCATTGTACCAACATGCACAATGAGAGTTTTTATTAGTTTCCTGTTTGACCAATCCATGCAGCCACTGGATGATATTACTAATTTTTAGACCTGGAACACAAATTTTAAAAAGAGGTCATTATTTGTCGTAGTCTCCTTGAATCAATATACCTAATGACAGAATCACCAACTATAAGAGAAGACGTTTCATTGGTATTTTGATTTCACCAAGAACTTGTTCAGGGGTTTCTTTTGAACCAATTGGTTTATGAGAATCATCGAATTGGGGTGAATTATCAGTATTGAAGTACCGTTAGCTTTGGGGAAGTGGGAGTTTTTCTGAATGTTATCATTTGATTGATCTTGGCTGAGATTAGCCAGTATGTCAAACCGATTTTGAACAGGCACATCCGCGCTGTCAACACCATGTAGAGCTGCCGGCACAGGCTGGGGCGTGCTGTCCTGACGAAGTTCACCAAAGGTCTCCTTTGGAGTTGTTGGGACTGCTGGACACGCTACCATTCACTTCAGCATGTGAGGAAGGCAGACAGGAAACTGGCCACCACAAAGTACGTCGTTTTGATTTTCATCAATAGTCTGGGTAGATGTACTTACTGAAGACATTGACTTTTTCTTAATCAGTCGTACTTCTGACTGAAGTGTGCCAAGATGGGTTTTCAAGAATGGTTTTCTTTAATCAAATTTGCAACTGTGGCATCGAGTTTAGAAATAATAGTTTTTAATTCATCAAGACGCAGTGTAAAGATTCCATCTTTTTATCAATATGGAGTTTCAAATCCTTTTTCAAAAAATTTTTGAGTCTTCTAGTTTAGATACTAAGTCAACATGATCAGTCTGATCATTTAACATGAACTTTAGAGCATTTCAATGTTTGTTAGTTTTTCAGACGACGCATTTGTAAGTGTTTTCGTAGGACATAATGTCCGTCTACGATAACGTTTAGACCGGGATAATTTGGGTGTTGATTTAACGCCTGTCTGTGGCGGGGTTTTGCACACATTGACCTCGGAAACATTGTTTTCATTTTATTTCCTAGAGTTTGTTTTCAAAGCCATGGTCATCTCGATCAGTTTCAAAGGAATCTTCAGTCAAATTATCCACCACAGCCAATGGAGATGTTTCAGAGAAGTCCCCAACAAGTTCTTGCACAACACTGCTGTCAATCACATCGTCCTCTAGAGTTGGTTGGGAATAAGTATGACAGGGTAAAGAAATTTCTCTCTGATCACACACGGGGTGGGTAAAAAGAATGTTGTCATTTCCTGTCAGAAAGGTTAATGGAAGAGAGGTCAATACCGTTTTTTAGTGCCTGTACGTCATCACTTTCACAGTAATTAGGAATTGTCTCTTTCAAGATTTCACATTCATCGTTGTCCCATTTTTCACAGTCTGCACCCTGGCACAGTAGAGTCCCTGTTCCTTGCCGAGTGAAATAAAAAGTCAGTGTTATACGTTCGATGTGCCACTAAACACACGAATGACTGACTTAGCCAGACAGGAGGGTATGGTTCACTGATCCACAGGGTAAGAGAGAGCGGATTTTCTTGATAGTCGTAATCGTTCTTTTCGATTACATCGACTCATTGGTAATACATGAGTAACGATAAAACAATGAATTTCTCCAGGCAAGAAGTTCGTTTTCAGGGACATGAAAACCTCTTTTGTAGTAGTCTAAGGTGGGTTTTAATTTGTTTTCGTGTACCACAGAGGAGGTATCCATTAAAATGTAATCAAGAAAACACGTTTATAAACACGTGATCTATAAACGACTGTTCATGGTTTCGGCAGCTCGGACACGGGACAGCACGGAGAACAATCAGTGCAGCATGACACCCTTGACCCAATTCTGCAGTACAGCTACCGTGTCGGATCACAAAGCTCACCGAGACGACAAGGCTTCACGTGCAAAATGAAAGTTCACTTCATGCCCCGCTGCGGT
>CM031611.1:129736-162236 GCA_018398815.1 Conus ventricosus
TTGTTTTATTCCTGTTTAAAAAAATGAAGGCCGAAGTACTTACGAGCTATTAAGATACTTTTACGAGTGGATTGGAGAAGAAGCAGATAAAGATCAGTTAAAGAGCAGGTTTTAAAATGAATACTGATGTTTTGACACAGAGATAGCAGACAGCGTGACGCAGGCCATCAGTAAAATACCAGATTCTGCCCAACCATTATAAAGTTGTTTGCCATTTTAGTTGATTATATGGCTCCTGAAGATGTTAAATCTGACTGTTTTTCTACTAGTCCAGAAAGAGTTACTATCGCGTTAACGGAAGGATCAGTTTTACGATTAGCAAACTATAAATAACAGCTATTTTACAATGAATTTTTATTTATTTTAGATTTAAAAATGGCTGTCCGAACTCAGTGAATCTGATTTTAAAATTGTAATGAACTATTGTTAGACAGGTCAAAACAAAAGTTCCAGCATTAAACATTGGATTTAGTGAATTTGTTTTTGAGAATGATGTAACCAATATAATAAAAGATCATAGTGAACTAATTGACGAAGCAATCAAAGTGATGAACATTAACTGTAGGATTCAAAAAAGCTCCAAACATTGGCAAGGCGTTATTGTAAGGTAAACGTGTCTTGAAGTGTTTGCAACGACTGGGAAGAATAAAATGTGCGTTTACTTAGTTTTAGTTACATTTATTTTTTTTAATGACGAAATATTTGCTTTAAAAAGGACGACCACAAGTAAATTCGAGTGATGGAAAACTATATTCGATGAAAAAATATTTGGTAGTGGACAAACAATTAAGCAATACGTTTAATGAAGTAGACATGGATAATATTAACCCTACAAACGTTGCATGAAAGCTAGCACACGGCATTTTCTAAAAGCCAGAGTCTCTTCAAACGCGAATCCTCATAAAAGTGCTATTGGGCCGTTCAGAGTGATATATACGCCGAATGATGGCAACAATTGCCAGTTTGGTTCAACAAGGCAAAAGAAGTAAAGCAGCTATCACGACTTTAACTCTAACTGGGCTGATTACATGCTTACACAGTTTTAACCATGCAATGAGGAGGCTCACTAAGGGTTTCGCTGGCTGAAGGACAGTCCCTCTTGAAATCGATTGAACAAACAAAGTTCTATCCTATAGTTGGCATTTTCTTACCTTCATCTCCCAAAAGAGTTATTTTAAAACGAGCAGTCTTAAGCCATAAATAATCTGACAACATGTGTTTTATGTGTATGTTTTAGCGCATTTACATCCTTCAAAAATCATGCAAACAGAGTTTCCCAATTAGGAACAGTATAACAAGAGTTGAACTTGATAACATAACCTTTCCAGTAAGCCATAGAAAATATATCTCAGTTTGAAGAGCAAAACAAACCAATTACTAAACTAATAACACATGGTCTGAGAAGTTGATCTAGTGCCTCTAAGGGTTTCTTCAAACGCCCATACTGTAGGCGAACACCGCTGACAAGCATGTAGACTTGATTCCTGTTACGCAGATCGTACAAAGAGCCATTATGATTAAGCATAACAATAAGCAACTATGGCCATACGTCAAAGATCATGCTAAACAAGGGATTTGGTAGAAGGTGCTGGTCAGAATCCAACTAGAAAGGCATCTGCCAGCTTAAGAACATGTAAAAGTTTTGTAGACTGTGAAACCGAACTCCTGACAACATAAAAACCAGGGTCTAAAGTTAGTTTTAAATGTACACAAAATGCAAATGAGTCCTTACTTGGTTAAATGCTGAACTTTGAATCGCTCTGCCGCAGTACACTACGCCCACAACAGCAATACAAAAAACAACCTTATAACCCACCATCAATCTGTTCTTATCGTTTATTGTGATCGTCAGAATTGGGCCCGCACACACACCCACAAGATTTACAGAGGTCCCAGCGCAGCTAGTAGATTTTTAGAGCAGGATTCTACAAACTTTGCAATTACTACTACCCAACCAACTAAATCTTTAAGACCTTGGTATATGGCCCTGAGATCAAGAACGTTATGACTCATCTACACATTGCTGGATTTGCGCTTCGAGCCAAAGCCTAACAGTAAAGACTGACAGTAAGAGACACGATCACATTACGAGGAAAGTTCAGAGGGGCACGCACAACAATTGGTAACTTCAGCTTAAGGTTGACCCCACAAAATGGAAACTGCCTATCTTCTTTACATAACTTACAGGCTACGATTCTATTTTAATCATGTAGCAGTGACTTCTGAAATCTAAGAGGTTGCCTCAGTGCAACAAGTCTTCAGAAAAGTACATGACTATTAACTCTTGACGGTTTATCCGTTTATGACTCTGGCCCAACACTGATGGCTAGTTTGGATAAATTATCGGGATCTCTACAAGACTTTCCCAATCACTTAACAATACTTTGATACCATCTTTATGTGCAAAAAGGGACTATCCTTATGAAACATGAAACTCCGTTGGACAGGTTTGATGAAGACTCCTTCCCACTCCTAAAGCGCTTCTTTTCTAGTCTTAGAGCAAAGACATAACGGATCTGAATATGAATACGCTCAAAAACCTGGACAGAATACACTGTCAACACAATGGGTGAATATCATGATCAGATTTATTGGCTGACGTGTGTTTATTTTGGCAGATCCTCTTTCAGAAATTACAGATCTACATGCATGACACATGATGGGGGGGGGGGTTGGTGGACTGTACTAGACTCATCACATTACATCTCGCGCCTGGCCTGTCTGGGAGTATTCTTAAAGTCACGCAAACATCCAGATTACTTAATGCTGAGCTACTCCACACTCCAGATGATGGAAGACGGCTTGAGGGTAGTATTAGCATGGCCTCACATCCTTACTGCAAAGCCAACAACAGTATTGTAGATGAGTATGACCCAACTAAACCATCCAACTATCTAATGTACTTAGACGCAACAATCTGATGGTGGGCCATGAGTCAACTGCTCCACTGAGAAACTTTAAAAGATAAAAGAGGACCACAAGGAAGTAATACTGTGTTAGGTATGTTGTCACAGCTTCCCACCTGAAATCGCAGGACTAATCTTAGAATAGACTTTAATATCCTAAAGAATTACATGATGCTCCACAACGATCCCCCTAGCCGCAGAAAGATGAAAGAATGAGTCCCATCGAACCTCCCGAAACTGGTCTAATCTTAGGCAGAAAACTATAAATATGTATATCATTACAGACGCCTGCAGTTGTACGTAAGACAACGGGTTGAAACGACAGCTGTTCACAGAATAATTATCTGTGATCAAGAGCCCTTTATGAGCCAATACACCAAGAAGAATACGGATCTTAGAACCCAGCCACTGATTCATCAAAAAAGACGTCTTGAAACTGATTGACCAACAGCTGTTTTGGCATAACCATGCAAAATCCACACAAACGTATAGATGTAAAAGTAGTTTACAAAAGAAAAACCAAGCAATTAATTGGCCTCTAAACCAACTATCAAGACTTTAGATATTAACGACAGCCTGTGTTGCATATGATGAAGAAAAAGGATGTTAAGTTGGACAAGGCCGGTGTTTATTGGTGGCTTTACCGTATTAGAGTTGTCAAAGTTATTTTGTACACTACTTTAAAACCACGGTACCCAGAAGCAAGAGTCCTTTAGACAGACACCTACTCGTTTATTCTAGACGTTCCCACAGAAAACTTTGTCAAGAGTTAGAACAGAATACTAAAGGACTGATGGGGGTACGACACTTGCGACGATCCGAAAGACAGTCCTTACATTCACGGAAACAAGAAAGTGGATGGGAAAGATGGAAGATGAACTTAAGGACAGTTATCAAAGAAAATGTTGGGTGCGGTCAAAGGAGTATACGTTGGCCACCCACTGTCTGTAGATAAGAAGCTAAGGGCATAAGTAAAGAAGTTTGAGTTAAATTTAAAGTGAACGCACGACAACTACAAGCCAAGCTCTCTTGAAAACAAAGTATTTTATCACACATATGTTATCTGCGCCTCTACTCTCCATCAAGTTAAAACAACTGCTGTTAACAAGAATATCACTAGTCTCTAACAATAACAAGAGAATCTTACGTCAATCCTGAGTTTCATATGCGTAGGCATTGAGAACTTAAAAATTAACTACTAACGACTTCAGCACTAGTAACGTCCGCGGACTGAGTCCCTTACTAACCGGTTTTTCTAATATGCTCTTCTACTTCCAGCACTATGAATAAATCAGAATAATCAACTGGCTTTCGTATTGAGTAGTTATTTTTTACATCCAATGAATTTATAGACCCCCCTCAATTAAGTTCTTTAATTCACACTGTCTCCACCAAATGTATATAACTGATATTCGCAAAACCCTGCCCCAGTTTGCGGCAGGCTCGTAGAACAGTAGATGGATAGCCATTAAAACAAATAGCATTTGTTTTTAACTGTTGTCAGTGACATACAACACTGGGTTTACGAGAAAATCTGAAGGTTTATTACCTGCAAATTGAAAAACATCTCTCTAGTACTAAATCTATAACTCTAACGGCTACTCGCACGTGGGAAGCCTAAGATTTTTAGCTAGCCTGAGGGGAAGTGTGATCTCTGCTTTCTTCTAGTGGGAAATGTTATGTAATTCTGAGGTTGGCTTCTTGATTGTTTGCAATATGCCAAATTTGCTAAAGTACCTCTTTTAAAGAAAACAAAAGTGTAGTAACCATCAGTTTTGGTATAGGAGTTATTTGATTGCCTTGTTCTCATAACATTTGAATTGGATCCCAGTAATTCGAGCCACTTCAGATAGGTTAACCCATTTTACTTTAAGCCAATTTTTTTAAGGGCCATACTACCACTCCCGCGCCTAGTGTCAATGGGGGTACGTTAAGAACACACGCTCGTTTTGCTATGGTTAGATAGATGTTACATCCTTTTTAATAACCTATTTAAAAACTAATTTAAAAAAATGGAACCTTTAAATATAACAAAGCGCTACTTACTATTAGAAGCGTTTTATAAAACCCCAAATCTGTTGAACTTCAACAATTAACATGGCAGTAATGAATCATACGCATCAAGTCAGACTTTTAAACCCCACTAACTAAATATTTAAATCCGCCAATAAAGAGTGAATGGAGTACCAGCAGCATGGGCATCCCACCCAAGGCTTTTTTGTCCAGAATCAGTTAAATTTTGCCATTTACTGTGCAACTACTGGCTGTGGTGTTTCCTATGCAAACCATTTAAACCATCCTAATCTTTTAGTAAGGTCAGTATATAACTTTCAGGTTTATTACCAGAACAGACAATACAACCGAACTACAAGTGCCCTTCCAAGCGACAATGCCTTTAATTCCATTTAAAAGTCCTATGGACAATAATATGCATATGAAGAATCTGCAACGAATGTAACATTAATACCTTCAACTACTTTAGACAAAAGTTAGACTCGCAATCATGGGTTAGGCACATGGATTTGTGGGGTGTAAAAAGAAATATGAATTATGACTACTGGCCTGTCCTCACCTCTTTTCATCAACCAGACAATCAAGTTCCGATTAGGGTCAATTGAACAAAAACATCCGAATGCGTGGGCAACATTTATCTTCGATGAAAGTAAAGGCCTAACACTCCAGCGTGCAAAGACCAATGACTCCATACGGACATACTTTGGTGTCCATTAGGAGCACAACCCAGAATAAGTCTAGCAATGTAGATCATCTACAGGCTTTTGATGCTAGAAAACAATTTCTAGCCAATTTAGAAATGCATAACTCTGCCGTGATTACCCTCCAGCATACAAATGTATCAAGGGACGTGCTTGCCACAGGCTAGGTCAAAGGATGACTTTGTGTAGGCCATGGGATTATACATCTATAACCTCTGACCTTAACTACCAGATTGGCATGATACAGATTATAACAATGAAATCCTCATATGCTGAGACGATCAAAACTAGGACACAATCAAGGCTTAAACAACAAGGCCCGCTCCAATCCATTTTAAAGAAAGTACTAGCTCTTGAAGAAAGGCGATCCAGTTAGAAGCGTCCCACAGCCAAAAGCAGCCCAGAAAGCACGCTCCGGTTTGATCTGCCTCACACGGACAGGCACTCGTCTTAGACAGCCGTGTTTAGTTTTAAAACTTTTACTGGATTGCCATACTTTATTTCACAAAAAATATTCCAGCAGCTAGCACCCCTAACGGCCACCGATGGTAAAGCCTATAACCACAAACTTTGCCTATAGTAGACAAAACCCAACTAACAACACTGCTATTATGGCCTGGCAGAGCATCACGCTTGGCTGCTAACTCTTTAATAAGTTTGGCTAATGATGCAATTTGTTTTCTAATCCAACGTTACCAGCTGAGGCGTTGGAGGACTACTGACCTGTTGGGCACTGCCGGTTAAAGCATAAACGATGTAGAATAAGCAAGCCAACTGCTGTTAATATGCGTACTATTGTAATCCCTTGTTCGCTGAAAAGAGCCTTAGCTTTCAGCTAGCGTTGTTTTTCATAAAGTACTGTGTATAGTTTCTCTATTCGGCGTGTTTGTGATCTAGCTGCGCTCTGTTTTAGTTAGACAGCACTTCTAACCTGGCCACCCTTTTGTAGCCATTAAATCTTGTATTTTCGGCTGTATTCGAGCCTTTTCTTCTCTCGCCCTAATTTTATCATCTGCATCAGCTAGTTATTTTTTTCTTCTTCTATCTCGCTTGCCAGCGCGCCAAGTTTTGCCAAATTGATATTTGTCGCCCCTTATTGTCCGCTGAGCAGCATTATGCCCCAGGATTTCACGCATAGGCATTGGAGAATCGTCGTCAATTGTTTTAACTGTGTCTCCTCAATAAAACTCGTTCAATTTCTGCTATTAGTTCTCTGCTGTCGTTTTAATTCTTGATGAGGTGTTTTGTATTTCAGATGGGGTTCAACTCTTGGCCCCAAATTATGAAAAAGACAACAGCCTCAGCTTAAATTGTCAATAAAAGTTGAATTACCTTGGGCAACAGCAGGGAGACCTCTAAGATTGTGCCCCTCTTAAAAACTGGGTGGGGTCTTGGTTTTGCAGTAAGCCGCACACATCTTTCCTGGACTTGGCGTACATACAAATGATTTATTTTTCATCTGGAAAATCAGAAAACCAAAAGTGACTTTCTGGCTGCTCTCGCCCCAGATGGCTATAGTATGCTACAATTCTATCTAGCAATCGTATGTGACTTAATCCTACTTCTTGGGCCTCTGCTGCTCCTTCAAGCGCTCCTTGCAATGAAGGGCCTATGCTGTTTCAGCGTCAGCTCTTCAACCGGATCAATCGGGTTCAAAATCTTCACCATATTTTTATTTATATCGTTTTTGTTTATAAAAAATGAACTCAGATGTTGTGTCCTCGATCCATACAGAAAAGAGAAAGGAACTCCATGGCGTAAAAGGTATACAGGCAGACTGTAATTAGTGTAAAATACGCCATCAACAGTTTGAGCCTGGACAAACATTAAGAGTCAAGTTCCCGACTTTGCGCTGCGAATGTTATAATCCAGGTACTGCTAAACTATCATTCAAAATAGAGTTTAAATCGGAAGATCCTAATGCTACTAGTTGTTGCTAATTGGCAGGGCAATTGTTAAACAATGGCAAGCAAATCTGGAGGGCAGAAGCAGTCTTTGTACTAGGCGAGGCAGACATTTTTGCCCTCTATTCTGATCATGCTGCCTAAAAAAGAAGAATAGAGAAATTATCAGGGAATACAAAGTCCAAACGGTCTCAAGCACAGCTTAAAGCGGAGGATGCAAAGAATGATGTGTAAAGATGAGGCAGTAGCAAAGCATTTGGCAACAGAGTTTTGAATCCCCTAATTTTGACTGTTAAAGACGCATATGCCCATATTACCAAGCGCACAAAAAGAAAAACGTACTTATGAACTGACATTTAATCCGAGCGATTCTGTTGTTTGGTCTGAAGACCCGGTATGCCAAATACACTGTCAACGACATTTCACTTGAGTTATGGGGTATACCACACTGCCAGAACAATCTTAACCCAGGAAAAAAAGAAAACATGATGTATTATGGAAAGTATACACTCCACGACAGTAAAATAGAAAATAAAGCGAGACACTCTCTGACATACAGCGAAAGCAGCGCTGAAGTCTTTAAAAGGAAGTGTGTTCTTGTTTCACTGAAAAACAACGCCGTTCAAGAGAATCAGAAGCGTTTGATACGCCAAAAATTGAGAAGGTTGAACGGGCAATAAAGGCAAGTCCTGAATCAGTTGGATTCGGTCACGGACTGTTACCTCACCAATACTTTGATGAAATATAAAATTGTTCGCTGAGGTAGCAAAAGATCCTCAGTTAATCGGTATGTGAAAAACTTCCCTTTATGATCAAGACTCGAAGACACGTATAAACCAAATATGGGCGGTGCGGGATTTTAGATCTACATTTGACACAGATGGGTGGAAGTGAGAGAAAGGGTAGGGCAAGAGGTATACAATAAATATTCACAAAGAAAGCAGACGAAACGCCCCAATAAAAATGCATGTTTTGTTATGTTTGTGAATGCTCACATTGAAGAAAACAGGCTAAAAGAATGGCTTAGTATAATGTAGAAGAAATATTCTAATAGAAAAACAGATGATACGGATGTTTCTCCTATAAGCCGCACTGTGCCTTATCTGCGGGATTACTGGGTGGGAAAACTGGTCCTTCGTACTTGAGTTGTTACAAACAGATATACAGGTTTCAATACGAAGCACATTGTTATAATCTGTACAACTATTTGTTATATCTTACAACTATTAAGCACAACAAGTCTTACAAAGAAAGGAAAGTGTTATTTGGACAGACGAGAATATTATTTTTAGTTGATCCTGGCGACAACTGAACGACTTTTAGAACATTACGATAGACTATTTGAGGAACTGAAACACGGTTTATTACGGATGACTGTTTCACTGAACGAGAACAATTGTTAAAAAAAGAAAAGCTCTGGCAAGCTGCCGTTAGTCCGCCGCCACGCCTTAGTTTCCTGTGTGGGCCTTTAACTCAAAAATACAATGCTGTCGTAACAAGACTTTTAATCACAGTTAAAATCGTTGTATTATTTTACACTAAGGACAAGATAGTTTTGAAGAATGTTTAAGTGAACTTTATATAATAAGGCAAAGATGAGTTTAAAAAATAAAAGAGCAGTTAGAAAAAATCTAAGCACACGCTAAGCTATGCTACGGACTGACCCCCCATTCAATACGTTTGTTTATTGTAGATTCTTTATTTTTTACAGCTTATAAATTTGTTATTTTTATTTTAAATATTACAAAAATTCTCGCCAGAATCCAAAGCGCAGCGAGCTCCTAAATTGCGCTTGCGGTAGGGCTAAAAGACCTAGCAGACACAACCGAGTTTGATCTAATAGGAGGCCCAGAAATGTTTTATGGATTTGAGTACACGATGAATGGGGCTTACAAACAACATAAATTGAAGACAAAATACGACAGCCAAATCCTACCCTAGAAGAGATAGAAATTTAAGGCAAACGATTTTGGCAAACATAATACAAACTTCATAAAGAGATAAATCTGGGGGCGTTGCTCTCCTGAAATTGGCTTGAATGTAAATTTGGAACTACGAAGTCCCAATGTATACTTTGACAAGAACAACAATTTTAGAAAAGCCTGAAAGCAGGACACAGTCTTGTTGTACCTATTCCAGAACACAACAGAAAAAACGATTGAATAACTTGGCAGGGTTCTGACTATAGCTACAGAGAAAGAATCTACTGAAGTTGGGGGCGCACTGTCGGCTTAGAATTTACCCCAACGATACCGTCACTACCTAGGCAAATGACGATGATTTTTCGCTTATTTATTACTCCGAGGGAGGGCGATCCTAGTTTACCAGACATACGCTAATTAGAGGTGTACAAATAAAGGCTGAAAACTTAGATGCCCCTCTTAAGCTCAGTATTGCAATTACTAAAAACGGAGACAAAATAAACCACCATGTATCATCTGACAAGGTTACTGTGATGGTTGACAAAGACAAACTAACAGTACTCGACTTTATTTTCATTAAGTATGTTGATTTTATTGCGTTTTACTCTGTTAATGAAGTGCTGCCAGAAGGATTAATAAGAAGATATGTACAAGATTAATTTAAAAAATAATCTTATTTAAAAATTGAGGTTCAACAGTTTAGGGTAGAGCAAATAACTGAACTTCAAAAGGAAATTGAAAGTGATTTGGACAAGTATAGGGTTTCTAGAAAGAAATATGCTAAAGCTTTAAATATTCTTTCTTATGTAATTACTGGCTCATCAGCTGTAGCTAGCGTAAGTGCTGGGTCTAGTGTTGCTGTTTTAGCTACTGGGGTTGGAGCGCCAGCCTCTTTAGTATTAGGGGGTCTTGGGTTAGGTTTAGGCACCATGTCTATGATTGTAAGTGCTGTTTTAAAAAAAAAACTCCTAAATTACAAAAGCACACTGCCATTGTTGCCCTAGCATCAGCAAAACTTTGTTCATTAAGATTAAGAATAAGCAAATCATTACAGGATGAAAACATTACGGACGAAGAATTTCAGAAGCTTATGGCTGTCTATGTGCTTTTTAATCAGATAATCTTTTGTTGTTAAAGCTAAAAATAAAGTTGCAACTAGTTTTGGCGAATCTTCTATCTTTCCCATGTTGGGTGGTTTTATTCCTAACAAACATTTTGCAAGGGTTGAATAAACTATAACACCAACGATAGGCACTGCATAATTAACCAGCGTTAAACTCATGGTTTTAAAAGTATTATATTATTTTTATTGTTTTTAAAAATGGATTGTGACGAACTATTAAAGTGTGAGGAGCAAGCAGACTACTCTGTAGATCACTGCCATAAAGAAAGATTATACTCTCTAGCTGCGTGTGGAAAAACTAGGCAGTATTTAGGCACTGAACTAAGTATTGAACAGATTCAGCAATTGTCTACTTCAGACGTTGAGAAGTACTACGCTAGGTACGAAGCACAGCTAGGGTCAAAAATGGTTAGATCAGTGGGTCAGACAATGATTAGCCTATATGCTAAGTTAGTAAGTAAGATGGCGCCAGTTGATTCAGAAGAAGATTTAAAATATGACTTATCACAAGATCCGGTTTTAAACAAGTCCCTAGAAACTCTTGCATGTGACATGTATTACAGATTTGGAACAATGTTATGCCCATTCATCATGGGATTAATTACTTTTAATCATATTAATTTTGATCATATTAAATTTAATCGCAATAAAAAAATGAGCGAGAAGATGCCGCAGGACAGTCCACAGGACCCTCCGCAGGAGCAGAATGTACCGCACGTGAATGTGCCGCAAGTGAGTAATGTTACTAATTCTAAAAATCCTGGACATGTTGAGGCCGGGCGTAAACTAGCTGAATGGAACAGACTGAGAAAAGCAAACCAATCAGCAAAACAAAAATTGTTAGATAGTAATACAACATCGCCGTCAGCACCAGCACCCCAATTAACAACAACACAATCACAAACAAACGATAAGATGTATTATTATGTATTGGGTGCTGTTGTTGTTGGCAGGGGAGTTTTAGCATACAAATGTCTAACGCCATACTTAGCAGCAAAGTCACAAACCCCCACAAAAACAGTAAAAGAAGAAGAACCGCCTTCTGCAAAAAAGTGCAACCTCCTGTTGTAGACCCATTTTCTATGGAATAGTTTTTAAGAACTAAATAAAGTACAAGTTAAGAACTAGATAAGTACAAGTTAAGTTAGTTATAGAAAGTACTTTTTAAGTTAAGTGCAAGTAAATTACAAGTAAAGTGCAAAAAACTTATAAGTTTTTGTTAAGTACAAGTTAGGTTCTTAAGTTAGGTTCTTAAGTAAGTACTAGTTAGGTTCTTAAGTAACTACTAGTTTGGCTCTTAAGTTAAGTACAAGCCAAGTCAGTCAGAGCGTACTGTAAACCCTTAATTTTTATGTTCCTGGAGAGAAGGTAAATATCTTCGTTCACGATCACCAAATCCTATTTTGCACGGAAACCCCCGTTTTAAAGTACTAATTACGTCAATTTTAGAGGTTTTTGTGTGTTAATTTTGTTTGTGAAAAGGTGTTAAATTTGGCCAAAACAGATATAAGATGGACGTGATTTGTATGTGAAAAGGGGGGTTTTCGTGCAGAATAACATGGGTGGGCTTGAACGAAGATATTTACCTTCTCTCACCACACCCACACATGGCACCACACCCACACATGGCACTACACCCACACATGGCACTATACCCACACATGGCACCACACCCACACATGGCACCACTCCCACACATGGCACCACCCACACATGGCACCACTCCCACACATGGCACCACACCTACACATGGCACTACACCCACACATGGCACAACATCCACACATGGCACAACATCCACACATGGCACCACACCCACACATGGCACCACTCCCACACATGGCACAACATCCATATATGGCACCACACCCACACATGGCACCACACCCACACATGGCACAACATCCACACATGGCGCCACACCCACACATGGCACTACACCCACACATGGCACCACTCCCACACATGGCACCACTCCCACACATGGCACCACACCCACACATGGCACTTCACCCACACATGGCACCACACCTACACGTGGCACCACACCCACACATGGCACCACACCCACACATGGCACCACACCTACACATGGCACCACACCCACACATGGCACTTCACCCACACTTGGCACCACACCCACACATGGCACCACACCTACACATGGCACCACACCCACACATGGCACTTCACCCACACATGGCACCACACCTACACATGGCACCACACCCACCTGACACCGCAATCACATTGGCATGCACCACACATGAAAATCACACATGGCACCACACCCACACATGGCACTACACCCACACTGACACCCAATCACATATGCACTGCGACCACACACATCACAGATCACCCGTGGCAATCCAAGTAGCGGATTGTAGGGGGACTGTGCTGCAGAGAAAGGCTGAGGGCACAGAAAGGAGTGACCCTTGGACACTGACAGCCCATCAAGGACAGGTCACATCACACACTAACTCATCATCACGCAGTGACAGTACGACAACCGGTCACACAGGTGATCGCTGTGGTCACAGATTCTTGAAGCTCTTGCACTGAACAACCGGGCATGTTATTTCTTCACACGCTCTTCGTCATGGGTTCGATACAGTCGTGCATCCCATTGCTTTCGTGTGTAGACAGGCAGGCAAGTCGTATAGTCTCCAGAACACAGCGAGTTGTGCTGTCAGGGCAGGAAGCGTTGGATTCATGAGCGTGAAAATAAACTGTGCTGCATCAAGTCGATTAGTGCAGTAGATGGTACAAACTGAGTTTTCAAGACTCATTGTCTTGTAAAACACTCACAGTTTTCCTTCATCTGACTGGATCAGAACGTGGGCGTTTAGATCACACAACCTTGCCATAGGACACACACTGATGGTTGGAAACAGGTAAAGGGTATTGATACACGGAAGGTAATCACAGAATGTTTCATCATGCTATCCTGACAGTCCGAGAGGAAGTCACTGACCAGGCTGAATGCCTATGGTGCTGAACTGACCGTCGACATGCAAATGTGGGGTGAAGACCTGCAAGAGAAAAACCAGTACGTGGTGACTGTGGTTTGGAAGATGGCAAAACAGCTATGCTCTGGATGACAGACTGGATCCATACAGGAAAATGCGTACGTCACATGACCATCATAGCATTGCCGCCAGGCCCCCCACCCCCCCCAAATCCCTTGAATAACATAAAGTGTATAACTGCGTAAGGTAATAGACTGTGAATGACGTACAGAGCTGTCTGTTTGTTAATCTTGAATTTCGCCACATTGCTCCGTGGCGTGACGAGTATCGATCTATCAAACGACTCGAACTCACCCCTCGACACGTTTCCAGTTAAGGCAATGTCTTTCGTCTTATAAACAGCTTCAATATGACGAAGACTCATATCGTCGAATGGTTGTAGGGCAACTGTTTTTTCATGAACAAAGGTATAGTGTGTACATGGTTTTCAGATAATATCCTTATAATACAAGCAATACATATTTCTTCCAGCACTTTACAATGCACTTGACTAATGCTACGTAGCCCACTGCACAGTCAGGTTCACACTTTGGAATACCAAGCCTTCCTCCGCAGTGAATGACAGTCCTCAACTGGCTCGTTGGTTTCCATCTGTTTGTTCACTGTACGTACTCCTGTTGACTGTTGAAACCAGTTTGTAAAATGGTTACAGGAACGCTATCATACCTGGCAGTCTGCACTGCTGATAGGACAGTGTTCTGTTTCTTCTGCCCCTTCACACTCCGTTCCTTCAGGTTACACTCACATGATGCTTTAAAGCTGGGGTAATAATCCACAGAACAGTTCCATAACCTGATGGGTAGCATTGAGGATTAATTTTCTGTTCAAAGAAAAACTGAAAGTAAAATTGGATGCTGCAATTGCCTTGGAAAGGTGTCTGACTGCTTCTAACGTTCAGTTTGTGGCATTAACTAGTCTGGCAAAATAGAACTGAATCCATCGCTTCGTTTATCCCATCACCCGAGCGTTTGTATTCCTGAATTTATGATTCAGTGATCACACCACCTTGGTGTGATAATACTTCCTCCGTGTATACTTCTGTGTTATCTGTTTTAAAACTGACCATGACAGAGTTTGGTTGGGGAATCGTGGACATACTTTTGTTGGGGCCGAGCTTCGTCACTGACATTCGTTTCTTCTCTGTTATGTTCCGGAACAAGGAATGTCATCATAAACCTGAGCCAGATACCTGAATCATCACGACGTGATAAACAAACAAAAAAAAAACAATAAACAACAACAATAAATCAAAGAAATACATAAAACAACCCATACATTCCACTATAGTCCTTGTTATAGCATTCTGAAAGAGACAACAATACCAGAAAAATGGTTCAATGGAAAACGCAAAGAAACAAACAAATGCTGGGAAAAATACTTCACATGACAAACGTCGATAACACAAAGAATGATATTGAACTGCAATGCAAATACATCTTACATATATAAATGCAACAATATTACCCATATAGCACTATTCCTCGCCCTGAATACATGTCTTCAGTAACAGTACATACTTAGTTCGGGTGATTCTGTCATCGTATGGCAACAGGGGAAGCTCTCAACTTCTTTTATCGGTCTAATCTTTCATTACTGCTTGATGGCAATTACACACTACCCACCCCTCACACCGCATCTTACGATTTCCATTCCTCAACCACACTCTGTCTGCCTTATTCCTCCTCAGCCCCAGCATCGGTCATCCACAAAGAAACCGTCAACATTAACGTCAGCCTGAGTTTCTCCCAGATGAGGACAAGCAATGCTGTTGAGGCACTTCGGTGACGTCATGTTGTATGATTGTTCTGAGGATTCCTGCCTGATGCATTTTTGCGCTTGATTCCGGGGGCACGCCTTAATGATCTTTCGTGAAGTTCATTTCCCACAATTGGAGCTGCCGATGATGCGAACTTAAATGATGTGTAAAATTAAAACTAATGAAATGAAGAAATTGTGTTATCTGCATTCTCTGTGACTTCGTTGGCATACGTAAAACCTTAAGGTGTATATTTTTTCTTTTAAAAATTACACCCAGTGTTCTTCAGGCACTGTCGACTGACGGGGCTGAAGCGCCCTGTGACAGTGAAGCAAACCGTTCCAGAGCACAGTCAATAAGACTTGCCAATTGTCAAGACAGAAGTAGATAATGTGACAGGAGACTGCACATGCTCCTTAGGCTTCCACAGGTCACAATGCTGTTCCAGCACGACAGGATGGCTGGAACCACGAGAGGCAGCCCTTACCAGCTTCTATCCGTAATTTTTACTCGGCTGTGACGGGGAGTGGGGCTTTTGAAACAGGCATAGGCAGTCCCGTCGGAGGATTCGTTAACCATCCGTTACCACAGTCCTTGCAATACACAGCGGTGGTGTGTCGGTTTCTCCACGTACATTTTGTGCCCTACATTGCCACATCGAAAAGTGCAGCCCATCTTCAGGACAAGACTGCCCTTCGTCGCATGGGGAGGGGAGGCAAAGGTCCCCTCTCAGAGCCTGCCCCATTCAAATATCTTGGGAGGTAAGATAATTTATTTGCTGTTCTGACTTCATATGCTGTTAAAACTTTTGTTTAGGACAAGAATGAAGTTAACATAATATGATGATTAGGGGCATGAGATTATGAATATTATTGGTTTGATAGTGTGAACATTAAGTTGGATAGTTCCATTGATCTCTAGCCATGAAGATATTACTGCATCTCTGTTTTCCCAAGTTGTTTTTGGTTTTATCTTTCAGGCCGCGCACTCTTCGCCCCATTCTTCCTTTCCCTGGTACCTGTTTAGATCAAGTCTTGTGGGTAAAGCCACGCCTCATAAGGCTGTAGTATGGTGTGGAAACTGCCTTCATCAATGGTGAGTGATGTATCTTACACAGGTTGGATGAGTGATGTTCTCACCTAGTCGGTAAGGCCCATCCTCTCTGTGTTGAGTTCAACTCAGGTGGTGTGTTGTTAATCTTGACGCATCAGTGATTTGTCTTCCAAAGCAGTTCTTGGATAACTTGTTTATCACCATGCTGTTACTGCAGGGTGGGGACGTGGGGGTGGGGTTACTGTTGCTGGTGTGTATGTGCTGTGTGTCGCCCCAACACTGAATCTGCGGTCTCTCTTTGCAAGCTGTCATGTGTGTTCGGCCTCGAGAATGGCCAATGTGTGCTGTCTCTCAACATTACACTCAGCTGCACTCCTACAGTTATCTTATATGTTAAACGTCTCTTCTGCACATTCCCCTTCCTCTCCGCTCACCATGCAATTCTCTTCTGTGCTGCATCTAGGTCAATGTGTTATGGATCTGATTTTTGTAAGATGCTCTCTTGACCGTCTTCCCTGATCTTTCCACAACTTTTATCTTCAGGTTTGTATTCTTTAGTCACATCCTGTATCTTTGCCTCAGTCTGAGAAGGTGGGGTCGATGGTACAAAGTTCACTGGCGTGTCCCTCCTTTCTTGTTCCAGTCTTCTTTCTTTGCTCTTCTCTTCTTCTTTTGTCTGTTCTTTGCACGTGTTTGGGTCTGTCAGTGGCTGTTCTCCATTCTATCTTTTCTTTTATAGGAGTTGGTAGCATTTCAGTGCGATCTCCACACCTCTTCCTGAACCTTTCATCTTAGTGGGAGAATGTATGAGTCTTTTCTTGTATTCGTTTACTTGCTTTGTGGTAATGCTCCACGGGGAGAGTCTGGGCTGACATCTTAACAGGATGCGGTAAGATTTCTTGTGTAATCACTTTCTCTTGTTGCTCCATGGCATTAGCCGATCGTGCGTCTACAACGCTCTGGTTGCAACCTATTTGTAATTGTACTCATGTATTTATTTGGCTTTGTCCTCCTTTTCCTCCCTTTCCTTCATCGACCTTAGTTAATTCGCTCTTCTCTCTTCAGGTTTGTTTCTGATCCATTACTTTGATGTCCAGCAGGAGAATGTTTCTGGGTCATTGTGCAGTGAGGGACCCCCGTCCCCATTCCAGCTGAATCGTATTGGGTGGATTCCATCCTACCTCTCGAACCGTATAATGTACGACACCGCCATCTTCCATCATCTTGAGGGTTTGGTCCGTTTAAAACCTCGTAATTATATCTCTACCTTTGTTAGTTTGCTTCTTCCATCTCTTTGGTGTTCTTGACCGCCAGAGTTGATGTAGTCCACATACCTCTTGTAAAGCCCCCAACTTCAATCCTAGCATTGGACTCTCTCAACAGCTCTCTTTCCCACAACATCATGAGATCGCGGCCAACTGTCCTGTTAGTTCACGCCTATAGGGCCCTTGTGACTGCTTCTTGGTTGTGTCTTGATCCTGTATTATGTGGTTCTTAATGATGACTCTATGGCACCTGAGTGCTTCTGACACATCATTGTCTTCTTAACAATTTTGTTGGGCTCTTTGGCTGCCCGGGGTTTTTCCACGGGTCAATCATTTCGTATCTTTGTTGGAGGTCGTGGCTTTGTCAGTGATGACTGGTGGTCTGCCAAACCTTGTCTTTCTCTTGGGCATTAATCTAATAGCCTGTGGTTTTCAAGTTCTTGTTCAGTTTTTGATGTATAGATAGGTACGCGGACCTAACACTTCGGTATTAAGTAACAAGTGGGTTATTTTTTGCTCCCATAAGAAGAAAACTTACACAGAGTAACTTTTATTCATGACTGCACAGCCTTTTTAAAACTTGAATAATGTCAGACAAATAATGCGAACCAATCTAATAGTGGGGGGAAAACCAAGCGTTTAGGCAACAACTGAACTGTCTTCAGAGTAATGAATTGCAAAGATTATGAACTTAAGGAGGGGGGAGAGAGTTGAAGATGGAGAATCTGGGAACATGAAATTAAGAAAATATGTACAGATATGAAAAACTCTTCACTTGCTGCATGAAGGGGAACCATTGCAAATCCTTTTGAAAGGCAGATATTATGTTATGCCTGCCTCGAGGCCTTTCGTTCCGCTGGATTCGGAACTCATCAGGATGACAACGGCTGGTTTGTGTCTGCGTCCTGGTTGTCCGGGGACGTCAAATAACGAGACACACCACAGTCCATAAAATACTGTAAGGTGTTCGTCACCACCATGGGTGCAAAAAAGAATCCAATAGCACCCCAGAGCAGCCAGCGAAGAGTAGAAATGAAACAAACGCAAGTGTTGGGGAGGTAAAAGTTGATGAGAAACTAAGGCCATTATCGCAATAGTATGAAAATTGTAGGGACATCTTTGGAGCTACGCTTGAGGATCCACCCAAAGGATGCAAGGGAGTCAAAAGACAAAAACACACAGACGGACAGAAACAAATACAATAAACCTCAATTTAATCAAAACAAAAATCGAAATGAAATGATGGTAGGGAATCAGTAACCGATAAACAGTAAACAAGTGGGTATTTTTTGCCTCCCATTAAGAAAACCCAGCACAGGAGTACTTTTATTCAAGACTGGTACTGCCTTGTCTATGTATTTTCTGTCTTGTATTCAAGTTTAAAAGGCTTGTGCCTGTGTTCGTTTATATTCAATATGTCGCTCATAAAATCGTGTCGCAGCGACAGTATTTCCCGGGAATAGGGCAGCTGGTTCATGAAAAATTATCGATGAGCGACATAATTTCAGAAAACAATTTGTTTAGTTATAGCACGCGAAGGATTTCACGAGAATTGTCATAATCGTCGTCGCTGCCTAAAAATATAATCATGTCGCAGAGACAGCATTTCATGTAAAAAAAATTGCGCCGTAGTAAAATGTTGTCGCTCTGAGACTGTATTTTTCGTAAATACGACGTCGAAGACATGTTCGGTTCTCTGCCCCTCACTCTGCCCCCACCCTCCCTCTCTCACTGGTTTACGTATCAGTTGCCCCATTTATTGCATCCTTTCTGTCTATAGTTTATTTGTGTTTGCTTTGACTGGTCGGTCTATCTGTCTGTCTCTATTTGTTTTTATCTGCTCATTCTCTCTTTGTATCGCCCCTACCTCTATCTGTTTGACTCATCTTTTTGATTTCACTCTGTCCATCAACTGTCTGTCAGATTAGGTCTCGCCTTTCCCGCCCCTTCCCCCCCCTCCCGCCCCCCCCCCCCCCCCCCCGCCCTTCCCTTTGTCTCTCTCTGCTCTCTCTCTCTCTCATCTCTCTCTCTCTCTCTCATTTCTGAGTTCAGAGTTCTCTCTCTCTCTCTATCTCTCTCACTCTCTCTCTGCTCTCTCTCTCTCTCCTTCTATCTCTCTCTCTCTCTCTATCTGACGTGCAAGCAAGTGTGCGTGTATGTGGTGAGGCGTGACAGTATGTGTGTGTGTTGTGTGGTTTCTTGTGTGTGGTGTGTGTGTGTGTGTGTGTGTGTGTGTGTGTGTGTGTAGTGTGTGTGTGTGTGTGTGTGGTGTGTGTTGTGTGTTTGGATGCGGAAAACAACTGCATTCAGCTCAAATATAGTTGTGATTCATTTGCCATATTACGCAATCTCTTCTCCCTCCAATCCCTCTCTCTATCTCTCTCTCTCTCTCTCTCTCTCTCTCTCTCTCTCTCTACTCTCTCTTTCTCTTCTCTCCTTTCTTCTCCCCTCCCTCCCTCTCTTCTTTCATTCTCTGTCTCTCTCTCCCTCCCCCCTCTCTCTCCATTCTCTCTCTCGTATCCCTCCCTCATGTCTCTCATATACTCTCTCTCTCTCCTCTCTCCTCTCTCTCTCTTCTCTCTATCACTCTCTCTCTTCTCTCTCTCTCCTAGGATATCCCCAGCGTATCACTTAACATACCCCGCCCACTCTGAACATCTTCTCGTGGAGACGATTACTCTTTCCCCTTGACAATTGAATCAAGAACCCTTAAGAATTATCCCCACAATCCCTGCAAGGTTAACGCAACTATGTCTTGAAGATATGTTTGTGCGTGTTTGAGTTTGTTGGTGTATTCCCGCGCTTGCGCGTGAACGTGTTCCTCGTGTGTGTGTGTGTTGTGTGTGTGTGTGTGTGTGTGTGTGTGTGTGTGTGTGTGTGTGTGTGTGTGTGTGTTGTGTGTGTGTGTGTGTGTCGTGTGTGTGGTGCGTGTGTGTGTGATTGGGTGCGTGGCCTTGTGTGTGTGTGAGAACAGTAGAGAGGGAGGAGGGACGAGAGAGAGAGAGTGAGAGAGAGTCAGAGAGAGCTGGAGAGAGAGAGGAGAGAGAGAGAGAGTGAGTGACCTACGCACACTGCATGTACAATACGTGTGCCTGGGCTCTCACGCACACAAACACACACACATACTTTTCCTCATCTTGCTACTCCTTTACAGTACAGGAGGGACACAAACCGTTGTTGAAGGAGGTATGATAGGTCAGAGATACGGAGGGACACAAACCTCGTTGCAAGGAGGTTATTGATGGGTCAGAGATTGGATGGGGCAAGAGAGGAGGTCAAAGCCGATGGATCAAATCATATAATTTTCCCCATAATATTTACATAATAGGAGTAACAGGCTATGTGAATGTCAATTACGGATAATTTTGGGCACGACATATGGATAGTCATGGGAGAAAAAGGAGACAACAATCGGACAATAGCCGCAGTCTATTCTTTTGGATATCCTTATTCAATAATGGCTACACCCAACTCTTAAAACGCCTTTCCTTCTACCTCAAAGATCTCCGAATTTCTGATTTGAATTTATTTAAGAAGAAAACAAAACACACACAAAAAAAAACAAAAATGATATGAAGTAGTTCCATGGCATTATAGTATATTATTCAAGTTGCAAGCTTTTGGACTGCTCATTATTAATAGGCCTAAATAGTGTACGACGAACAAGAGTAATAATTATGACAATGATATTTTATAAATTTCGTCTTTACGCTATTTAACCGCTTCGACCTTATTGGACTCTGTGACCTGTTTACTTCTTAACTTCGCGGCATCACAAAACGAACACATGTCTTCATCTTGGTCAAAAGGAACTTCATTCTTTTGATATGTTCGGTTCTGTCTTCTACCGCAATGGGACTTCAGAGGTTCAAGATCAGCTTTGTCGGCGTGTGTGTGTGTTTGTGTGTGTGTGTGGTGTGTGTGTGTGTGTGTGTGAGTGTGTGTGTGCGTGCGTGCGTGCGTGCGTGCCCGTGCGTGCGTGCGTGCGTGCGTGTGGCTGTGCCGTGATGTGCGTGCGTGCGTGCGTGCGTGCGTGCGTGCGTGCGTTAGCGTGAGTGCCGTTTACCATTGTGTGTGTGTGTGTTGTGTGTGTGTGTGTGGCATGAATCATAAAATCACTAGATCGCAGTGCATCCTTGTTATTTGTGATGATGATGTTGATGATGATGATGATGATGATGATGATGAGATGATGATGATGATTAACATATGGGCTAATTGTGATCATTTAAAAGGGCCCCCTACCAGTTTTCCTTTCTATGAAAGAGTAAGTAAAAATGATCATTGCAGAGAGCTCTATCCCTCTTTTATATGAAGCAGAAATGGACACCCCTTGTATAAAAAAAAAGTACATCCAACTAGGCTGCATCTAGAAACAATTCTCCATTGAAAAGATTGTTTTTAGCCTTCAGTTAGAGTAATGGTCTTGTCCAGAAAATGTGGGACTACTTGAAAGGTTAGTTACTTTCGTTGTTACCCTGTAAGGGAAGATTGGTTAAGGGGGCCAGTAGATAAATTTGGGCTGTGCTATTTTGAGGAATACTTGGAAGCAGTTTTGTTCAGACCTTGGTGTGTACATTGTCTGCATTGCATAACTGGCTCTGATAGAATAAACCATGGCTGGTCGCGGGTCGGGGTTCTTTGGAGACAATTATGGTAGAATGGTGTTGTTTCTGGGGGGGACATCGTCAGTTGGAGGGTCAGCCGTGGCGGTAAGCGGCCGTTTATGCATTTGTACAGGGAGGTTTTTATTTAAGTCGGTTTGGGGGGATGGAGGGGCGGCTTCGTTGGCATTATCGTGGGGTTAAGCACAGTGGTTTCTTACTTAAGAGGTGTGGGGCCGTGCGGCGCGGGCACAGGGTAGAGCCACGTATGGTGGTATGGTCCAGGGTACGCGATAAGGGAGTTGTATGTATCCACTTCAGGATGAGAGTGGTGGCGCGCCACTGCGTGAGTATTGGAGTGGCATAAAGTAGGGGGCAGCTGGGGTTCCACATTATGGCATAGCGAGAGGTAGGGGAGTGCAGGGGGGGGGTTGCGAATTCGTGAGCAGTAATTATGGTTAGAGCCCTGATGTGTGTGGTTTTCGTGTGTGTCGCTCGTATCCGTGGGCCGTGAGTACCGTGCCGCCCACGTCGTGCGTGCTCTGCGTTAGCGTGCGTGTGTGCGTGCGCATGCATGCCATGTATGCTAGGCACCTAGGAGGCATCCACATATTTTGAGAAAACATATCCAAATATTGACGGTGTTTTGGATGTTTCTTTTTGTTTAGAACATTAATTCGTTTGTCTTCTTTTCAAAAGCAGCATCAAACAAAGATACTTTATTTAAATGTGTTATGTTTCACATTTTGTACTGAGTATGTGTTAGGCCTTAGGTGCCTTTTAAAACGAGCGTAATGAAAGAAAACCCATTTTGAACGTCACGTTCTGCATTTTTTACTGCGTTGTTTGTTTTCATTAACTAGATAAATGCTTAGAATAAGAAATGGATTATCCTTTCAAACAAATACTATGTTAATTGATTTCAATCACGGCTTCCTTGGAGCTTGAATCCTTAAAAGGACCTGCATGTTAGTAAACAAAGCCTAATGATGCCTGGAAGCTCCTGCATTATGCGTCTGAGAACTTTTGGGTTACTTGTGACTAAAAATGGGTTACTTTGACTCGTTTGTAAATTCTTGAGTGTTTAAGTCGCCTTAGATGCACGTGCAATGAAAGCAAGAGAACTGAAGTAGTCTGGTTCTGCGTTTTGTCTTGTATTAGCTTTTAGTTCTGGTTATGTTTGTGTTTTATGTTCGACATTAAGGAAAATCATTTTGTGTTTTAAGTTGAGTTTATGAATGTGTTGAGGACTGTAGGTGTCTTTAAATGGAGTAGTCGCTCTAGCGCACAAATGCTTAGTATGGCCAACAGGAACTAAAACATATTGGTTTGGGGTTTATGACTAAGGCACAACGGCTAGGCCCGGGGATTTACGTGGACCCGGGGGCCCTCTTGTGGGTAATCCTACAACGTGAGGGATATGGGTTACAAGTATAGGTCTCAGGGCCGTTTGTGGGAGGGACCAGGGGAAAGGGTTGTAGGGGTGGAGGGAGGATTTGTGCTGTTAGGGGGGTTAAGTTATAGAGTGACACTAGTGGGAAGGGACGGTATGTGTGGTTGAGCAGGTGGGGGTTGCAGGGTACATTATTAGGTACTGGTTGGGCTAAGGGCTTTGGTGGGTAGGTAGGCTGGCGGCCGCAGGCGTGGGACGGGTTGGGTGGGGAGTTAGCGTAGACGTTGCGGACCCGTCGGGACGGGGGGACGGAAGGGCACTTGGCCCTACGATATAATTGTATTAAAATACATCACAACTTCCACGGCCCACTCTCAAACATCTCAATCAAAACTCACACACGACCAGTTCTCAAAACGGCGTGATCAATCTCACCACCACACCTCCACTCACACACACACACACACCTAAAACAATCAATCACACACACAAACAACCACAACACTAACAAACACACGACTTGGTATTTGTTTACGGAGAAGGCACCCCACCAGTTTTATGGGTGCAGTGTTTTCTTTTTTCGCTCGGGCGTCTGGGGCGCGTTGGGGTGGTAGAGGATGACCGGCATGGTGGGGAGCGGGCACGTGTGGGGGTTCCGCGCATCAGCACCCTTGAACCCCCAGGCCCGTCGGGGGGGGCTCGGGGCACCATATGCGGTTTTTTATGTAGCGGGTTTAAAGTATTTTTTCGAGGTGCTCCAGCTGCACCCTCCATGTAAACTCTCACACCCCCCGAAACCCAGCTTCCTCACGACGGAGTCCTATTGTAGGGGGTTACGCGGAGTCCTGTGGTTATCTGGTCCCTATTGGGGCTCTAGAGCCTGGATGGGTTGTAGGGGATACCAGCCCGGGGGTTATATGTGGCGCAATTGCGTTACACAAACATAGGATGGCTCTGTCGTACATTGTGGGGATCATGTAGCGGGCAAGGGCACGATTCTATTTTGCAGGGAGATTTTGGATATGATCCTCTTCTGCGATAATGTGGAGCCTAAGAATCCCCTGACGTATTGCGCTGGGGTGGGTCAATGTAGCGCATATTGGAGAGTAGTGTGGTAAAAAAATGGGGAGGGGGGCTTTTGGCGGGGTGAGAAAGTATTGGGGGGATGCACTTTCTGTGGGTGAAGACCTCCACCTAGGATTTATTCGTGGGCATAGGGGTAGGCTGTGTCCCCATGGTTGGAGTTTATATTGCCATACTATTATCCTTCTCGCGTTTAGCTGCTGAGACGGCAGTGTCACTGGGACTCGGAACAACCCCCCGTAATGAGAGGTTTTGTCAGTATAATAGGAGGGTTGCGGTTTTGGGTAGACGTGGGGCGTCGCCCCGGGGGAGGTGGGGCACTGATTTTTATGTGGAACTGGTTTTGTGGGTTGGGGCGTTTTTGGATGCAGTCTTTGAGACCGCGGAGGATTAGGGTGGAGAGCAGAAAGCTGGAGGTCCAGGGGGGGGGCATAGCCTTCGGGGAACTGGCAGTGGGTGGGGAATGCCCATGTGTCCCCCCCTGGTAAGGATACCATCTGTATTGGGGGGTGAGGTGTTCTTGCTCCTGCTGGGGTTCTGTGCCTTGGTGTACGTAGGGGGTGTGGTGCGGCCGTGCAGGGGTGGGGAAAAGGTGGTGCGGACCTGATGTATGTACTTAGGTTTTGTTGTTTTTCGATTTATTTAATGAGATGAGCGTAGATTTTTCCTGCTAATATAATTTTTACCGATAACCCTATATAGATCAATGAGAAATGATTGGTTGTCAAATAGGTCATGGACATTGGTTTATTTTTTTGTATTCAGTCTTTTTAGGGCTATTCTTACTCACCCCTCCTTTGCTATCAAAATTATATTAGATTTAATTTTCTTTAGGTTTCACTCGCCCACCCTATCGCTATCGCCATATGCTCTCTGCTTGCTTTCCAAAATGAAGAATCAACCGGAGTATTATAAGGGGTCACTACATTAATGTCGCACTCTGTACTTAGTATTAAAATTGGCAAATGTATTACCTAGAAGTATCTATACAGTTGGTACATTCATAAAAGGAAAGCTCGATAAAATCGATTTCGTCAGTCGGTTGACATAGAAACATTTTTTATTCCATCCAGTATTTTATAGGGTTATCTGGCGGTCGATAACCCATCTAATTATCTAGGTGGGGGATATAAATGTTATGCAAAATTTTCCCATGTGGGTGCCCACCCGAGTGCACCGCACTCTCAGTTCGTGTTTCTTTTTTACACGGTCGCCATGTTCTACAGGAGGAGTTTTGTGCGAGGGTTAACGACACGAGGCATCTGGAGGGCAGTATGTAGTTTGTGTCTGGGCGAACTAGTTTCCTTGTTTCATTTCTATGGACCAAATTTGTTTTCGCAAAGCTACAAGGCACAGGGTTCCGATTTTTGCAAAATACCTACACAGGGGTGTGTTGTTCCCCCCCCAAATTCCCCCCCCGGTTTGAAAGAGTTATACAATTTCTTACCAAAAAGAGAGGGTTATGCATCTGAAATAAACATCAGTTACCACTGATCTTCTTCACTTATAATTAAATTGAGAACAATGTGGCGGCTCTGAGCAGCGGTGTTTCTATACTTGAAGTTATTCGAGTGTTCTAGGGACAGGTTCTGCTTGGTGTCGATTGGTTGATGGGGTACTTTGGGTAGTCTCCAATACTATACCATCATTTCAGCGTACTCGAAACATTCCATTGGCACGTCAAAATATCCTGACTGTTGGATCAGGGGGTGTAAAGGTGCTAGTTCTGGCTGTGTTCCAGGTACGGTTCCATTGTTCTCAGGGGATGTGAGTTTATGGGGTGCGAGTGAATGTCGCTCTTAAGAAAGGTACAGTTTCGATACTGTTCGGAGTATATATCTGGGGCTCGGTAAGTCTCCACTCAGGTGTTGTTCACCAAAAGAGAAGAACATGCTAAAGATCCACCATGCTTATTAAGGATCTAGCCACCTGTCGTTAACATGTTTTCCAGAAGAAAATGGAATTATACTAATGAATACACCCCCCGTATAAACTTCAAGACAGCACTTAACTTTGGCTATTGCCCCCCCCCCCCCATTATAATTTGTATCTGCCCTAGAAGCAGTCACGTATATATTATTTCCAAAAGGAGCAAAATTTTTGTAAGTGACATTGTGGTTTGAGTAGGGTGTTTGTCGGAACTAACCGCAGACCTCTTCCTGGGCATTTTCTCCGGCTCTCCACGTCAACGTATTAACCCATTGCAGAAGAAAACGATGACTAGTGGGGGCATTTGTCCGACATCTATCATTATTCAAACCTCCCTGTTCAAATTCGAGGCTTTAACATATATTTCTCTTAACTTTCTTTATACGCTCTTTTTATTACATATGTTTTTGCTTACGCCATAAAAACTGAAAAGATCCCATTGGGGCTTCCCCCTATAGATTTCTGTGTTAGTTTGATAAGCACATGTGTTGGAAGGGTACCAATCGCTGGGCATGACGTAGATAATGCTGTCTGAGATATCAAAAAAAATTGCGGCCTCTTTTTATAATACGTACTTTCTCCATTACACTTAATTTCGTTTTTCCGTGCAAGAATGAATTAACTTCTTTTTATGTTATCGATTCTTTGCAGCCATGTCACAGACTATGTCATTACCAACAGGAGAAGCACAGGGTCTATCACTGACATAAAAATAAATCTCCAAGAATCCCCATATAATCTGTTTTTTTGCCATGAAATTCCAAGGTTACCATGCATCTTCACAATGTTTTTTTATGTTCTAACACATTGCCATGTTCTTTGTGACGACTGTTTGTGTATTGAATGTCTCCAATCCTGGAAGGAAAATGAAAAGTCAAATATTGATTATGTTGAGCGTTTTGCATGCGAGCAGTTTTTGGTTACTCATAGATTGCTCTCCTTCAGGAAATAAAGTTATATGCAACGTCCTCATATAAGTGCAAAGTTTATTTAAGTAGCCATAAGAATTGTTACTGTTTTGGCGCAGATCTCACATAAATAAAGCCCTTTAATTTAGTTCGACAGTTCCTCTTTATTTTTGATTGCTAAAAATTTCTATAGCAGAGACTACTGAGCGGCCTATAGTGGGTGTCCGTTATGGACTGTGTAAATGGACAACCTTGAATCGATAATTCCTGTGTTCTACCGGAAATAATGTGTAGTCGGGATATCCAGCCACAGTATTCACACAAACTCATAGTATTTTCATTATTTGTCTTTAACCCATATGAATAAATAATCCACGTTCCTCGCGAAAAGCAGAATTTTTTAGTAATTGCAGTGGTTACAGGTTATCATGAAAATTGTGGGGTCTTTTGAAATGACGATGTGCAATATGCTTGAGGTGGTAGTCAATACTGTTTGTAGGGTGGATTGGTTGGTGTTATGGTGTCTTGACGGAGGGGACCAGAAGACACACCAGGTTATAGACTATTTGCATCAGTTGCTCAAATTACATCATCAATTTGACTCTTTGTGCCCTCTAATTGTTTCTGTGCAGTCGTCCCTACGATCGCGTTACCGATTGCCCTTTAATATAGCCACAGATGTGTCTCTCTTCGTCGCATGTACGACCATCTTGTAACTAATTACCTGCCCAAACTCCCCCCCCCCCCCCCCCCCCCCCAGGGTGTGGAACGAGTAGTCATATCTTTGCAGCTGGTACGATGGCCTCTTGGCAAGTGTTAATAGTCAGTAATCTGTCAGAGATATAGGTCGTCCAGGCGTTTTAACTCATTCTCGCGTAGATCCTTACCTTTATGTAATAAAGTTTTTGTTAGGGTGTTAGCCGGTTGTGTATTGTCCCCCTTATATAGATGGTGGGTGGTTGCTTTTGAGTTTACTAGCATTGTTGGTTATAGCTGTGAGATAGGTGGGTTTTTTATGTATGTGCTTCGTTTATTGTATGCTTTGATACACATTAGTCCATTTTTGAGGCTCTAATGTTATGTCAGTTAATTCACTACTTTTTTCATTTGCTTCTATTGTGCTTTTTAAATTGTGGTTTTGAAGATTTTATAATAATCTTTTTTCTTGTTGTGTTGATAGTTTTGAGATTTATTGTTTAATGCATGTCATGTGTAATGACACCAGGGCCGTCAAAAGGTCCATCCTGTCCCATTAACCGACTGTTTTCCAATGTTGGAGGCTAGCATGATAAGAAGTCTACCCACTGTCTAGTTGCACGGCACCAGATCATACTCGAGATCCATGGTAGACATCAATGTGGTAGTTTTTCGCTCGTATTTTTCTTTTCCAAGTTCTTCATTCTCTGCTTCCGATGGAGTACAGTGTGTTTTCTGTTGGATTAATGTGTGCTCGTGTGGAAAATAATCTCCATTTCGGACCCTTTGTTATATGGGTGTGTTGTTGGGTTGAGGGTGATTTGCTGTGTACAATTTCATAGCTCTTTGGTGAGTAGTTCATAGGATCTATGAAGTGGGGTCTAGGGGATTTTACCGGGGTTTCATGGTAGAATGGGGTAGAGGGATTTCTAGGTTGAAGTTTGTGATAAAAGGCTGTATAAGAATGTTTTTGAGTTTCCTAGCCCCGGGTTTACAACCATTGGATGACTTCAGTAAGCGGTTTTTCCAAAGTTGTTACCCCCCCCCCCCCCCCCCCCCTCACCGGATTGTATTCTGACCACGTGTTTGATTTTTCTATCTTCTATAGAAACCGGCTTTTTCCAAAATTCTCTTTTGCTTATGTTGGGACCAGGTCCCCATTCGGATTGTTGGTGGGGTTGGGGGTGGTATAGGCTGAGGGGTGGTAGATGTGCTGCTTTATTAGGGCCCGCATGTTGGTCGCAGTGTGTATGTTTTTGGATTGTGTGTGGGGTTGTGGTCTTGTTAAGCGGTGGTATGAAGGCATGTTCTTGTCTTGTTGCTGTTGTGCGTGGCTCTACCCTGTTCGCTTAACTCGCGTTGGTGAGCTTGTGCAAGTGTGCAATTGATATCTTCACTTTTTGCGTATGATGTTGCTGTGTATGTCGGTTTTATCTGCTTCTTTGTAGTGTTGATTTTCTGAATGTTTTTGGTTCATCCCCCCCCCCCCCCCATATCGAGTTGGGAGTATTGGTTTAATCCATAGAGATGTATTAAAAATTGAGATTCACGATGTTTGTTTTATCAGTACCTTCCCCCTAGTCGAATATCTTTTTTATCATTTTGAAAGATTATATGATTGTTTTGATGGTAATGCTATAATGTGTGGAGGTGGGTTGCGTTGCATGATTGTTCAGGTGTTGATGTTTTGGAAGTTGTTATTTGCCGTCCCCCCCCCCCCCACCCCCTGCCCTCCTTGAATTTTATGTTGGCTTTCACGTTCACTTCATTTTTGTCGTTGCAAAGGAGGGTTTCATTTCATCTAGTCTTACGCCGAATGACTTGATAGGGAGCCTTGTTCATGCGTTATTATTTGTTGTAGGTGGTTGGCTGAGGTTTGCCGTTGTTTCCTCACAATTTCGTTTGGTGGGGAGTCTGTTTTATGTTTGGGGGGGTGTTTATGTGGTGTGAGGTTAGTTCCTGAGATGTCGAGAAGAAGCCTGTGGTGTCATCTTCATGTTGCGTACAAATTTATCGTTTGCGTTTGGTGGGTTCTGGAGTATTCTCAAGTAGTTTTCTTAATGTGTTATAGGTTTGTGGGTTTGAACGTTAACAGAGTTATGTTTTTAGTAGATTGCCTAAAGGTTGTGATTTTCTCCATTTTACGATTTTGTCAGGTCAGCGGAGGGCTCAAGGACTGGTGTCGACAGGAGCAATGTTTTATAGTTGTAGACTCCAACAGTATAAAAACAATCGTCCTTAGAAAAAATCTGAAAAAGCTCAACCCTTGGGGAGCATACATTTGTTAAAAATGGGTGATATGTAAAATTGAGTAGTGACTAAAAGGTCATTGGGGTGGCTTGTGACTTTCGCAGAACAAGCTTGTTTCAGATATGTCTCTCTCCTCACAGAGATTGACTTTTTCGGGGTGGGGCACGCCAACGGTCTTTTATAGTGGACAGATTTAGCACCAATCTCATCGTCGAATTTCTTCCCCCTTCTGGAGCTAAATCTTGACCATTATATGATAGATCTATATATATATTTTATAATATATATATATATATATATATATTATATATATATTTATCATGGATTAGGAAATTTAATTTTAATCAGTTTGCGCTCAAACATCGTCATCACATGTATCAAACAGCCTTGTTTATTCCGTGGCGGTTTAGGCTGATTAGAAAAGTATGCAACACCGAGGTCGATGTCCGCAGTCCCTCCAACCCCCCCCCCCCCCCCCCCCCCCCCACAAACACCCTCTTTCTGATGGCACACACAACCTTGATGGCCGACCACACATTGTCTCGGTTAATCGTCAGCCAGGAGGTGGCGCGGAGAGATTGATGATGTGAGCGTGCTTGCCCTTGTGATTGTCCTGGTGTGTGTGTGTGTGTGTGTGTGTGTGGAGAGAGAGTGTTAGTGAGTGTGTGTGTGTGTAGAGAGAGAGTGTGTTGTGAGTGTGTGTGTGTGTGTGTTGTGCGAGCGCTGCAGTGTGCGTGTGTAGGCGCTGTGCAAGTGTGTGAGTGCGCGCAAAGTGTATGCATGTGTAGTGTGTGTGTGTATCGTGTGTTTGACTGACAGAGAGAGAGACGAGTGAGAGAGAAGAGAGAGGAGAGAGAGAGATGCAGAGAGGACGGCTGAGTGAAGGGGCCGGTGGTGTCCAAAAGTAGATGAAGAGTCACGGCTTCCAAGCAAGGCTCATCGACCTTTTTTCTTCTGATCTGGGGAGTGGGGGCGAAGGAGGCGAACGAAGGAAGGGGGATGCCGGGAGGGGGAGCTTAAAAGAAAAAGACCAACGAACGGTTGGGGAAAAGGTCAACAACTTGGTATGTATATCGTTGAGGGAGAGAGAGAGAGAAGGGCTGAGGGAGAGAGAGAGAGAGAGAGGAGGATGAGCAGGACAGAGAAAGGGTCGAGAGAAATGTGTCTGGGAGATAGAAGGGACAGCTAAGTCTTAGGGTTGAAGACAAGCTGGAAGAGAAGGAAACTAATTTGAAGCCCAGAGGTGGGTGAAGACAGACAAACTGAATTTGAACCCAGAGGTGGGTGAAGAAGACGAAGAAGAAGAGTTCGACGTCGAGATCCCAGAGACGACCACGAAGACCCAGTCCTGAAGCCTGGAGCCAGTCAACCAAGGGCATCACCATCAAGCAGTGCTGAAGAAGACGTGAAGAGACTTTTTTCAAGAACTGTGGTGTGGTGTGAAAGCGTGGTTGTGTGTGTGAAAACCTGGCCAGGTAAGAAGTCATTTTTATTATAACCCGGGATTAGGAAGTATTGATCTTTTATGTTCTGATATTTCATTGTGTGTGATTTGATTGTTCATGATTAATTATAAGTAGCATAGAAATTGCATTTCTTGTTTCAGTCGTGTTAGGAGAGAGACGAATGCGTGACATCCCATTCCCAGAGAGAGGCGAATGTTTGATGGGCGCATGAGTGTGCATATGCGTGTATGAGTACAAAGATAACCTTGGTGTGTTAAGCCTGACAAATGATACATCAACTTAGTGCACTTAAGCAATACCATCACGATTTCCCCCGTCCTGGACACACACACACACACACACACACACACACACACCACACACACACACACACACATACACACACACACACACACACACACACACACACACACACACACACACACACACACACACACGTGTAATTCACTTAAGGGTAACATCTACATAGTCCTGAAACAAAATTTAAGTAAAAAAA
>CM031611.1:167236-183063 GCA_018398815.1 Conus ventricosus
TCATTGTTTGACATGTATTCGTGTCAGCTTCCTGGAAATTCTGTACCAATATTGTTTTCCCTCTCAATCTGTATTAACTTTGGAAATTCTGTACCAATATTGTTTTCCCTCTCAATCTGTATTAACTTTGGAAATTCTGTACCAATATTGTTTTCCCTCTCAATCTGTATTAACTTTGGAAATTCTGTACCAATATTGTTTTCCCTCTCAATCTGTATTAACTTTGGAAATTCTGTACCAATACTGTTTTCCCTCTCAATCTGTATTAACTTTGGAAATTCTGTACCAATATTGTTTTCCCTCTCAATCTGTATTAACTTTGCCTTTGAAAACATTCTCTTTGTTTTTCACTGTTTTTACATCTTTGCGACTACAATTTTGACCTTCTACTATTCTAGAAAGTCTGTGTATTTTGTCGCCCAATCATTCGTTACGATGAATACAACGCCAGCTCTTTCTTCTTCTGCGTTTTCTTTTTTCTTCTTCTTCTTCTTCATTTTGAATCTTGCGACAATGAGTTGTGAGTCACATAATAGGAATGCATCAGTTGCCCCTTCTGCGATGTCTATTCGATCAGATGGCCCTTTTCTGTGTTTGTGTTGCATTACACGATTTATGGCACATTTTCTGCTCATCTTTGTTCAAACCGCGGTCGTTTAATATTAGTAATCATGCAAAATGGATGGCAGTCTGCAGTCTTGTCAGCTATAGGACTGATATGTCAGTATGTTATTCGTGGTGTTTTAGACTGACTGGCTGTGTGTTTGTGTACACTTTGTTCACGAGGTTGTGTTTATTGTAGAACTTTGTTTTCTCTTTTAGGACAGGGCTTTTTTTTTCATACGTAGGTGACAGCCTCAAACAGCCCTGTCTCATCGGGCGGGCTGAAAGATATGTGAAAGATTTGTGATGATACTGCTGAAAGATACTGTGAAGATTGATGAATGATACTGCTGAAAGATACTGCTGAAAGATACGCTGAAAGATATGATAAAAGATATTGATGAAAGATATTGAGAATAAGATACTGCTGAAAGATGTATGCTGAAAGATATGATGAATGATACTGCTGAAAGATAGAGCTGAAAGACACTGCTGAAAGATACTGCTGAAAGATATTGATGAATGATACTGCTGAAAGATATTGCTAAGAAGAAGATATTGATGAAAGATACCGCTGAAAGATATTGATGAAAGATACCGCTGAAAGATATTGATGAAAGATACCGCTGAAAAGATATTGATGAAAGATCCGCTGAATTGAAAGACACTGCTGAAAGATACCGCTGAAAGATATTGATGAAACATTCTGCTGAAAGATACCGCTGAAAGATACCGCTGAAAGATACCGCTGCAAGATACCGCTGCCAGATACTGTTGAAAGATACTGCTGAAAGATAGGCCTACTGCTGAAAGTTATTGATGAAGGATACTGCTGACAGATATTGCTGAAAGATACTGCTGAAAGATATTGCTGAAAGATAGGCCTACTGCTGAAAGACACTGCTGAAACGTGGACTTGGGGGGGGGGGGGGGGGGCCCTCGTGCATGTTCTTTCCCCGTCACCGAGTCCTCGAGTCGCAGCGCGGTGAATGGTGAGATTAACGTCTTTTAGCCTGAAGGACAAGTCATTCCCACACACCGAATTTAGACTCAGTCGCCACACTCCCTCATCATGGACAAACCGGCCGGTGTGACGTCAGTAAACCCATCTCCATCGCATCGCACGCTTCTACCACATCTGTCTGTCTTACCTACCAGTGGCGTGTGTACGGAAGGACACGTTTCACTCAGTGACCTGTGCGGAAGAAGGCCTTCTGATTGACGGGAAAGATTATGAGCGTCATGGGACATAGGACACAGCGCAAAGGTGACCCACGCTTCATCAAAAGACGCCCCCAACTGTCCACGTCAAGTTCATACACTCGCGGCGAGTGGGGATAGCCACCAGCAGAGGTGGACATGAAATGTGACGGTCAGCAGAATCACCTTGAAGGTTAGAGGGACAGACTCTCTCAGAAAGGCTGAGTGGACAACGGAATTGGCGGATTTTCTCTGCTCAAAATAAATAAATGAATGAATAGAGAACTGAATAAATAAATGAATGAATAGAGAACTGAATAAATAAATGAATGAATAGAGAACTGAATAAATAAATGAATGAATAGAGAACTGAATAAATAAATGAATGAATAGAGAACTGAATAAATAAATGAATGAATAGAGAACTGAATAAATAAATGAATGAGTAAAGAAATAGATAAATAAGTAAATGAATAGATAAATAAAGAGAGAGAGAAGAGAGAGAGAGAGAGAGGAGAGAGAGAGGAGAGAGAGAGAGAGAGAGAGGAGAGAGAGAGAACTTGGCGACATATGTTACAGGTCAGCTTCATTAGACATCCAAGTTAGTAAACGGATGCTGACAGTTTTGATGATGAAAAGACTCAAAAGGAAAGACAGACGAAACCCTCAGGCCAAGAAGAAACACATCTGAACAAACCTTCCACGTAAAACCACTGATAGAGAAGAGCCTTCAGCACCAATGTGCAGCCTTGATGTGGCCTCCGTGGTCGGCCAGTCTATAAACGGAATTACTGCAACACCAATTCAGTCTCTGCCATAACTCTATTGACTTCAAGGAAGCCTTTGACCGTGTATGGGTCTGTGGCAGGTCTCAAGAAGCTGTTTCTAAAGATTCCCGACTCTTTGCTGTTCTTATGACAACGTCACCTAAGTTAGACTGCAGCACAAAACGAAGGTACAAAACGTTGTTCTTCGAATAACAGAGTCAGAAGCACCTTCCGAATAATCTTGGGAGTGTGCCTAGGGTTTCTCCTCTTTCCGTGACTGTTCCACATGTACCTGGCTGGAGAATATGAGATAATAAAGCTTAAGATTTCAACCCCTAAGTATGCATTGGAGGGCCATCTTTTTGTAGCCTGCATTTCACTGGTGATATCGACATACTGGGAACCAGCGAAGCAGCACTTGTTAAGTTTATTACCAGAACGGAAGGATCAAGTACCTCATACTGAATGTGAGTCAGTTCAGAGAACATCAAAAACCTTCATCAGCAGTTCCAGAGAATATACAGAGTCAATATTGGGGCAGGGGTGGTTCACCTATGTGCCCATTATAGCCAGGCCGCAACAGCCAGGGGTGGTTCACCTATGTGCCCATAATAGCCAGGCCGCGACAGGCAGGGGTGGTTCACCTATGTGCCCATAATAGCCAGGCTGCAACAAGCAGGGGTGGTTCAAACCAGGGTTTCGTGCACCAAGATTGATTTCCATCTCTGTACTTGACTGGATGTTCTCCCGTTTGCATATGGCAGAGGATCTTTCGGTATGAAATGTATTCACGCCATGCGGAAATTCTCTGCGTGTGATTTCCTCTTTTCTGTTACTATCTTTTTTGTGTTCAGTATTCTTTCTTTACTGTGGTCCACTATTTTTCTGCCTTTGTGGCCGATTCACCTGTCTTTGTTCTGGAAAATATGTTCTCGTTTCCCTCTTGTTTCAATTTCTAACATGCAGGATATTTTTTTTTTTTTGTAATTTCTAGAAAATCCGTCCGAGCATTACGCCTGTTGCCTGTCTTATAGAGTCGCTCATAGCCCACCTAGCTTGTTACGTATTTTTGTTATATCTATAAGACTTTGGTCTGACTATCAGCCCAAAGAAGGCAAATGTCCTGGGTCAAGACACGCCGTCACCACCAGCCATCACCATTGATGACTATGAGCTTGATGCCATCCATCCGTTCACGTACCTTGGGTCCACCATCTCCGATGACCTCTCCCGTGACACTGAGATCGACAAGAGGATCGGGAAGGCAGCCACAACACTTGCTCGCCTCACACAAAGAGTGTGGACAAATCCAAGCTGACCACAAAGACAAAGATGGCTGTGTAAACGCGTGCGTTCTCAGCACCTTGCTGTATGACAGTGAGACATGGACCACGCATGCTCGCCAGGAGAAAAGGCTCAGTTCCTTCCACCTCAAAAGGCTCAGTTCCTTCCACCTCAAAAGGCTCAGTTCCTTCCACCTCAAAAGGCTCAGTTCCTTCCACCTCAAAAGCCTCAGTTCCTTCCACCTCAAAAGGCTCAGTTCCTTCCACCTCAAAAGCCTCAGTTCCTTCCACCTCAAAAGCCTCCGGCGCATACCCGGTGTTTCCTGGCAAGACAGGGTGACCAACACTGAAGTTCTGTCTCGTGCTGGCCTCCCTACCATGTACACCCTGCGGAGACAGCGTCAGCTCCGTTGGCTGGACCATGTTCGTGGCATGGAGGATGGTTGCATCCCAAAAGACGTCCTCTATGGAGAGCTTGCTGCAGGGCAGAGAAACGTTGGCCACCCATAGCTGAGATACAAAGACGTTTGCAAAAAAAAGAGACATGAGGGCGCTTGAGATCAACACTGAGTCCTGGGAGGACCTCGCAGCAGACCGCAACAGCTGGAGACGCACTCTCAAGAAACAGCTGCAGATTGGCGAAGACAAACTGACAGCTGCTGCAGCAGAAAAGCGAGCCCGCAGAAAGGGGATAACAGCCAACAAACCAGTGTCAACATACAGATGTGACCATTGTCATAGAGACTGCCACTCTCGAATCGGTCTCTACAGCCACAGGCGACGCTGCTCGGGGCGAGCAGACAGCCCGGACAGCTATAAATCTTAGGTCGGATATACTCTATCCATGGTCAGCTGTGACCGACGGAGGCCTACTATATCTATTACTACCCCCCCCCCCCCCCCCCTCCCTGTTTCTCTTTCTTTCTTTCTTTCTATTTTTTTTTTTTAATGTTGGCGGTGATTTTAACCGTGATGCCAGAGATCCTGCTGTATACAGCCAAATTTGATCAGTCTAAGGGATGTCATTAGACTGCAATTTTGATTATGAACTGATGGAAATATTCTAGCAAACCCTAGTCCGCTCGTTGCCTTCTTCTTCAGGACATTTTCCTTTTTTTGCGTGGTAACGGCACAGGGCGATCGGTTGGGCAACTGTCAGAAGAAATGCCGAACCAGTGAAGGTCGTTCCAGCGGTGGCCACAGGTAACTCCGCAGCCTTGGTGTCTTTATTTACGGTGATGAACTACGCTCATGTTCTTTGGATCGATGGAACCAGAGAAACCCTACACGGACAGAGTGGAAGATTGGTTGGGCTGGTTGGATTGCCTCTAACTTGTTGCACAGGACGGCATGGAAGATTGGTTGGGGTGGTTGGGTTGCCTCTAACGTGTTGCACAGGACGGCATGGAAGATTGGTTGGGCTGGTTGGATTGCCTCTAACTTGTTGCACAGGACGGCATGGAAGATAGGTTGGGCTGGTTGGGTTGCCTCTAATTACTTTTATTGCACAGGACAGCATGGAAGATTGGTTGGGGTGCCTCTAACTTGTAGCACAGGTCGGCATGGAAGATTGGTTGGGCTGGTTGGATTGCCTCTCACTTGTTGCACAGGACTGAGGCCAGAGGACTGCGCAGATTCCTCGCTCAAGCGTCCCTTATGCACCGTTAGCTCCAACACTCATATATAGGAGCAGTGGCGAAGTTAATTTCAATATTTAAAAAAAAAAACTTATAAGGAGAGCCAATGGATCTGGTAAGTTGGTGACTTTAAAGACAAGGCTTTTTAGTATTAATATCATTTTTTAGGTTGGTATGTGGTCATAGTCAAACTTGGATGCATAATTATTTGTTCATTTTAACACCGTCATAGTCAAACTTGGATGTATTATTATTTGTTCATTTTAACATGGTCATAGTCGAACTTGAATGCGTAATTATTTGTTCATTTTAGCATATCAGATCAATCAGAAGAGGTGCCATTGAACGTCACTGAGGTGACGCAGTAGTATCAGCGCAGAGTCTCCCCAGTGGGTAGCCTCTAGGAGACCCAGCATTGATGGATGTCTGTGCACTCGGCGTGCCGCGGCTGTGAATACGGTGACTCTGGATGTCGGCTAAGCGTTGGCTGGAGAGCGTGGCAATACTGCCAGGGAACCAGCCCCTATGTTGTGGGAATACACACGCTCTGTGGTCAGAAGAGGACGTAGGGAAAGGTGTTATTGAATGAGCGATGAACGTCGCCAGGACTTGCCTCGCTTGGAGCGTGTGTGTGTGTGAATGTAATATGTATGCACTGCTTTGAGCGTGCACCTGCTGGAGTGTTTGCATTGTATGGCATTGCTTCGGGTTCACACGCGTAAACGCAATGATGCATGTTGCTTTAGGTGAGCACCTGTTTGTGTAGGAATGCTTAGACCGTGCAGACAGTCGAGTGTAAGCATAATATACAGAACTTTGCGTGTACATGTGACTGCGAGCGTAGTAGGGGTCTTGCTTTGAGCGGGTAACCTGCTTGTATGCGAACGTGTGTTCGTGTTTGTGAGAGAGCGAAATATACAATGCATTGAGCGTGCACCTGCTTGTGAGTGGGCGGAAACACATGCACGTTTGAACGTACATCTGTTCGAATGTATATTATTATACTCTGCTGTGTGCGCGCACCTTCTGTTGAACGTGAACGTAACATGCATTGGTTTGAATGTGCACTGGTGTGTGTGTGCGAGCAAAACACACTTGCTTTTTATGAGCATGCTACTGCTTTGAATATTCGTCTGCAGCGTGTCGAGCGTGCACTTGCTTGAGTGCGAATGGAATTATGATCTGCTTTGAGCATGTATCTGTTTGAGTGCTAGCATATATGCACTTTGAAAATGCGACTGTTACAGTGTGAACGCAGCATGCACATGTGTGTGTGTGTGTGTGTGTGTGTGTGTGTGTGTGTGTGTGTGTGTGTGTGTGTGTGTGTGAGAGAGAGAGAGAGAGAGAGAGAGAGAGAGAGAGAGAGAGAGAGAGAGAGAGAGAGTTTCTGAAGATACATCTGTCCATGTTCACACGTACCAGCATACATACACAAGTGTTGAAGAGCCTGAACGCCCGCATCATCTTCAATTGATTTATTCACCAATAAATTACACAATCCAATTGACTACAAAACATCAAAGAATGTCCATGTTCTGTGGCTTTCCAACAAGCACCACCACAAACACTGCCAGAACAAGGAATAAATAAATAAATACTCAGGCATCAACATCAACCTCATCATTGCTGAAGCACTCTTTGACATGCATACTAATAAATTACAATTTATCATCATCGTCTGCAAAGCAGTTATCTTTTTTGAAGGTACATATACAACAATCTCTGTGTAATCTCTCTGTCACGGTCCAGATTCCTTACTGTTTCTGATGAATGACAAACATGATAAACTTCCATCTGGCATAGCCTGGAAAACTGCTGTTGAAATGAAGACATACTAACTTCAACTCACTCTACCTGAAAAAAAAACACTCCCATCATCTGAGGACTGTATTATTATTATGGACCTTCGCAACCACCAGAAAAACCTCACACACCTGAGCTCATTCTACTTCTGGCCTTGCCGTGCTGGTTTAGCATAGCCGAAGTGCTTTTTGCGGTCATTCGTCCTCAAATTTGTCGAGTCATCTGTTGGCATTGGTTTTGGGGTTTTTCTTTTTTTCTTTTCTTTTGTGCCATTTGTTGGTGAGATCTTTCTTCTTTCTGCCCATTAAACTAGCAAACAAACAACCCATTTCCCAATCCCTTCTCATTACAACATGTGTGGAGAAGTGTTCAATGTGGGATGGTTGTCAACTAAGCTAAATCCAAGCTGCATCATATGAGGCGTTTCGTTGTTAGAATCAGGCTAAACACGTTCTTTATCGTTAGAGGAAACTCTCTCCTCTCTCTCTCTCTCTCTCTCTCTCTCTCTCTCTCTCTACCCCCACACACACACACACACACACACACACACACACACACACACACACCCCCTCAAAAAAAGAAAAAAATGCACATCACAAAGGCTTTACTTTTTCACTTTTATTTATTTATTTATTTATTTTAGGATTTCCCACTTCTATTTCTCTGACAGCATTTAGTGCCATTTATGATTTCTAGAATTCGTTTACTTTTATTACTTTGATAGCAGTTAGGACCATAAATGCTTCAGTCTCATGTACCTACTTCTGCCCATTTGAACTGTCCTCAACGGAATTCAAATAAAAACAAACTTTTTGTGTCATTTCTGCAGCTCCAGTCAATGCTTCTTTCTACGTAGAGCTTCAAATTCAATTTCAATATAACTTAATGCGTTTTTGGCAATGAAATGAGGCAGGGAACAGTTTAGTTGGGCCTGCCCTTGTTTTTTCCCCCACTATTAGTTGTTCGTCATTGTATCTGTCTGACTTTATTCAAGTTTAAAAGGCTTGCCAGTCTTGAATAAAAGTTACCCGTGTTAGGTTTCTTATGAGCAAAAGTTACCACCACTTGCTTACTGTTTAAAATGCGTTTTGTTTTCTTTTGTGTTGTTAGTTTCTTTTGCCTTTTGTTTGTTTTTGTTTTTTATTGTTATTATTATTATTATCATTGTTGCTTGTAGGTCGGCTTGACTATGAAAACAAAGCTGTGCTTGACCGATTTTTTACTTACGCAGTTGTGTAGCATTCGTACATTCACAGCTTATTTTCATTAGCTTGCTTTTTCCTTTCTTGTTTATAACATTTGTGGTCGAGAACAAGAATGAAACAGCATCAACAACAACGTCAAACCACCACCACCACCACCACCACCAAGCAAGCGAAAAACCCCGTTGTTTTTTTGTGACTGCACAAGAAATACTTTATATTCAATACAGCGACTGCATGTGACAAAGTTGCTGTCATACACATTACTTTCCTATGCCTGACGTTCGTGAAGTGTGCTGGTTGTCGCTTGCCTGCATATGTGTAACGTGCATATATTATGTGCACACGAATGGGCACACAAAACAAAAACAACACGCACACATCGACACAAGATGTCGAGATGGGATTTTTGCAGGCAAGTGAAAGAAATGGCTGATGCTGTCGTAATCAGTAGATGAAGAGTTTGCTCCCTTGCTAGGATTCCCCCACCTCCCCACCCCTCGGGGACTTTGTTCAAAGTCTCTGATGGGCCGGAGAGTGTTTGTGTTGGTTGTGTGTGGTTGTGTTGTTGTGTTGTGTCGTCGTGGTGTGCTGTGTCGTGCTGCGTCGTGTGTGTGTCTGAAGTCGACACAGATATTGACAACGAGAGGAAATTCGAATCTCTCTGCATCCGTCGTGGATTGAAACTACAATCCTTAAATCAAGGGAACACCAACCAGGCCCCACCCATCATCGTATGACTATCTGATCATCAACATCATCATCATGACTCAGGAGAGTGATGATGGTTTATATGTATGATATGCTTGTATGTGTGTGTGTGTGTGTGTGTGTGTGTGTTGGTGTGTGTGCGTGCGTGCGTGCGTGCGTGCGTGCTGCGTGCGTGCGTGCGTGCGTGTGGTGTGTGTGTGAAGTCGACACAGATATTGACAGCGATGAGGAAATCTCGAATCTCTCTGCATCCGTCGTGGATTGAAACTACAATCCTTAAATCAAGGGAACAGCCAAACCGGCCCCCAAAATCATCCATCATCATCATCATCATCATCATCATCAATCATCATTGTTTATGATGATGATGATGATGATGATGATGATATCATGTGTGTGATGTGTGTGTGTGTGTGTGTGTGTGTGTGTGTGTGTGTGTCGGTGTGTGTGTGGTGTGTGACGCGTCGCGCGAGTGCGTGCGTGGTTGGCGTGAGTGCGTGGTGAGTGGTGGTGGTGTGTGCTGAATGTGTGTGTAGTGTGTGTGAGTGTAGGAGTAGTGTGTGTGTGGTGGGTGGTGTGTCTTCAATTTAATGTCTATAGAATAATGATTTATAGAACAACCAAAAATAATGAATATAAAAAGGTAGAAAAAGGAGGAAGGGAGGGAGGGGTGTGGGGAGTGGGAGTGGGGATGATAGAACAGTCAAAATAAAGGAGATACCTATAAATAGATAGAGAAACAGTGAGATTTAGAAAAAGATAAGAAGTATAAATGGAAAATAGAAAAGAAAAAATGGATTGAAGGAATCGGAAGAAAAAATGTAACAGAATAAAATTTCAACCTATAACATAGCTAGAATAACATTTTTTAACAGTGAACGCTTAAGGTAGCGATAATAAACATTTAAATGTGATAAGTGAATTTTAAAGGAATCTTAAAATGTACTCTGAACAATCTAAAAAATGTCACAAATCAAAGGGGTTTTATAAAACCCCTTCAGGGACTTTTCCAAAAAGCAGCGATTGGTGTTTTCATTTATATCAGTGAAAGTATATGTTCATTAGAAATTTTACCACCACAAACGCATCTGATGTTAGCACAGTGGAATTTGGTCTTAAAAGCAATTAAGTTTAAATCTATGCAAGGAGTTAACAGCCTAAGTTAGGCAGTTGACCATATTAGATATCAAAAATCTTAAACTCGTTTGGTGTCATCAGGATGAGTGGCCAACATCTTCTTGTTTACTTTCTAAAAGTTTCCGCACCATTCTGCAGTAGCTATACCTTCTTTCAGTGAAATGGGTTTTCTAAATGATATGGTTCGTTACAATATAATCGCAGAGTTTTAGCAAGTTTTCTGCGAATCAATGAAATTATTCACTGTGTAAGGTACCCAAAGAAATAGGTAAGATTCTACTGTAAGATAAGAATGCACCAAATTTAATCTCAAAAAAACCTCTTGTCTACACTTAGAAGGGTGAATTGTTAAGGCATACAACACTCGATTTTGATCGACACAAAAATGAATTATAACAGTTTCGAAATCAATGGAAATAATTAAGCAATGAGAATAGCAGTTAGTTCAGCTGTCAATAAGATCTATGTTTCATATTAACAACCTTCTTTTGACGTATAATAGAAGTAAAGCAGTCCCTTCGTGATTATTCAGAACGACCATGGTAACTTTGAGATACGATAATGAGAAATAAATGCTCATTTGCAACTGTGCCATAATTTTAATTCTATTTCTTTGCATCGTTAATTAATGTACAATGTCCTTTTTGTAATTCAATGGAGGATAGCACTACATGTTATATTTTACATATTTTGAAATCGACTTATCTGATTGTTGAAAGATCTAGATTCAGTCCTATGTTTAAACATATATGTTCATTAGAGCTCGTTTTGGAAATCGAACTGATCTTAAGCAATTGCCTTCAACTGACTGGCTTTTCACTTTAAAGGAAGTACTCCTACCTCTCTATATCTTGCTATTGTTGATGTATGGAAAGGAACCCCCAAGGCCAATCGAAAAGCTTTACAATCCACGCTTTGTAATTTGTTTAATAAATATTTTGGAGCAGTGAAAAAACCCTCTTGACCATACGTAAGCCTAGAGCGAGCAAGACTTATCGCTAGATGTTTTAGTACTCTGACATCTTGGCTCCAGTATTGCTTACTAATAACTTAAAAAAAATTTAAAGTTTTTCTTGCTTTAGTTAATAAGTATTCAATGTGATAATTCCAATTTAATTTAGAAGTAATATAAACCCTCAAAAATTTACCCTTTGTTTATATTCCAAAATATCAGACCCAATATGGAGGGATGGTAAGTTGGGTGGATCAGCACCATTGTTAAATAAAACCAGATGAGTTTTCTCAGTTGATAGAGTTAGTCCATTTTCAAGCAAGTAGTTATTTAATTACTAATTCCATTTGACAAGCTTTTCTATAGTAATTATATCTCTTTTGGTGACTTCTTTTTCATGGATACATTCATCCACATGCAAATGTCATCTGCATATTGTACTAAGTTGACATTTTTTGACAAACATTTAGGTAGGTCATGAAGTAGTATATTAAAAAGATGGGGCGCTATTACAGAGCCTTGTGGAATACCCATTGTAGGCATGCGTGTAGTCGTATAGGAATTTCCCACCTTTGTTTGCATGCTTCTTTTCATCAATAAGTCTTTTATGTAAAAGTAGATGTTCCCAGACAAACCAATTTGTTTCAATTTATATAGTAATTTATGATGCCAAACACGATCATATGCCTTTTTATATCAAAAAAGGTTCCCAGAATATTCTTTCTGCGAGCAAATTAATGCTTTACCTGTGTAGTCAATTTGACAAGATGATCAATGGTGGACCTACCCTTTCGGAAACCGGCTTGGTTTTTTGGGATCACTTTATTTTTATTACAATAGAATATTAGTCTGTTTAAAACTATCTTTTCCATGAGTTTGCCTACATGCGAAGTTAATGATATAGGTCTGTAATTATTCTTATTACTTTTCGTTTTTTCCTTCTTTAGGAATCGGTATTATGATAGAATGTTTCCATATTTTAGGGTTTTGTCCCTGTTCCCAACACTTTTGAAATAAGTCATGTAGCAACAGTACCCAACTGTCTGGCAAATGTTTAAGTAAGATATTAGAAATTGCGTCCATGCCTACTGATGACTTTTTATTAGTAGGGAAAGTATAGCTTCTCTCAACTCACGTATAGTAATTGGAGCATTGACATAAAGATCATCTTTACGCTGTGGATCTTGATAGTCATTTCTTTCTTCATTTTCCCTGAACATTTTATGATTTTTTGGTAGTTTGCTTGCATTCATTATATCAGCAAACATATCTACAAATGATTCTGCCTTTTCCGAATTGCTTGGTAATTCATTACCATCAAATTTGATTGGACAGTGTGGCAAATGAACACCATTTTTCATTTCATTAAACTTTTCCACACCCTCTGTAAGTCTTTATGGCATGTGTTTCATTGGCGCAAAAATTAGACCAATATTCCCTCTTGACTTCTGCAATCGTTCTATTACTCATGACATTTGCTTTCTTCATTGAAGCATGCGATTTTGGTCCAGGATTTTGTAGGATAATTTATATTCTTCTGTTTTCTTGTCAACTGCTTTCTGGCATTCATCATTCCACCATACGTTCCCTGCATGTTTATCTGATTTGCGAGCTGCATATTTAGGAATGGCATAATCAGCAGCATTTAGTACTGTTTCTGTAAATTTTGAGTAATAAATGTCTATGTCATCATCTTTAATGCAATTTATGTTTTGTGCACATAAAAAAGCTCTAAATGTTTCCCAGTCAGCAAAGTTATAATTATATTTAGGAATGACATCTTCATCTTTATCGCTGGATATTTGTTGATCATTGACAGTGGTAACAATGGGTATATGATCACTCCCAAGCGTGCCACAAAGTGGTTCCCATGTGCAAATTATGGGCCAAAGCAGGGGATATCAAAGACAGATCAATGGCAGTGGCTCTATGATTTGCATTGTCTGGAATTCTAGTCACTCTTCCATCGTTTAAAAGGTAAAGATTTGAGTCTACTATGTTTTCTAAAAATCTGTGACTAGTGATAAAAGTGCAATTTTTCTCCCCAAAAGGGGAGTGTGCATTAAAGTCTCCACAAATTAGCCACTTTTTGTTTGGATTTTTTATTGTACGAATCCATTCCGAGTTAATTTCTGTTGGGCCTTTTGGTAAGTAGACAGAAACAACATTTATTATTAGTTGATCATTAAACTTTAGACTTGCAGCACATGAAAGAATATTAGGATCATGCTTAGGGGCTGGGGAATCGCACACTGTATACTGTATTTTTTCATTAATGTATATAGCTGTCTTAATATTTTCTGTTTTATTTACTATCTCATGCACTGGTGGATAATAATAATTTACCAGTTTAGGTAGGCTGTTTTGGTTTACATTCAAGGATTGTAAAATCAGAACCTGGTAGTTAGAAGAAACAAGATGTTGAGTTAAATAAGACAGGTTTGTTTTTACAGACTGCAGTTCCATTGTAAAACCTTAATGGGAACTGACTTTGTCATGATAGGAAAAAAGGAATTCGGTTGTTTGCTTTAAAAATAACACGAATAAACCTCACGTAAAAATGATAAATATAACGCAGAGAAATACACTTAAATTAAAAAAATAAAAGATAAAAAAAGGGGGAGTGGAGGTGGAGGGGTGGTTGTTAATCAACTAAACAAGAAATTGTGATAACAATATTTCGCGATGGCAACAAGTCTCAAAAATATTATACAAAGACAGTCAATAGCCAGTCATTGCACTGTTGAAGCTTATACAAAGCTAAGACAAGTACTAAGCCTAGACAACATTTCTTATGGAAATGTGATTTTAGAGAGTCCTCAAGCTCAAGAAGTTCGAACATGTTCCATGGTCTTCCATATCGTGGGTAAACGGAGGTTGTATACTAGGTCTGGAGGCTAGGCTGTTGGGTGTGATGCAAGATGGCTAGGTGGGTACCAGTGGGAGGAGAGAGGCGTGATGTCTCTTCGCGGTCTCTCCCAGAAATGTCCCTCAGATGTCGGCCCACGTTGCCCCCAAGATGCTGGAACCACGGGGTTGGGGTGGATGTCATCCCTCATGAATTTGCCGTGGGTGGAGAAGTTAGAGTGGTTGATGAAAGAGACGTTCTGCATAGATTGTAACCCTTCACTTAGAAATGCATTAAAAAGTTCTCTTTTGACATCAAGTTGGGAGTCACGCACGGGGATGATTTTGCTGACAACAATTTGATGTTGGGGTGGTCAGCAGCGATGTTCTTGATTACTTTTGTGAACTTTTGAGACGTGGTTTTGGGATCTGATGATCTGATGGCATTTATTCCACAATGAACAACAACTGCGTCTATATCTACTGGCTTGCCCTCCTGTTTTTTCGATTACGGCTGTGGATATGTTGAAAAGTTTTTACGAATAGAACGTACCCCCCCAATAAGAACGACTTGTGGAAGCTTTTCCCTATTGTGGCGCTTTCGAACATTCTTCTCTGCTTTGACGTCACGCGTGGACTTACTATCCTTGACGTCGTTTTCATCTCTCCAATTTGCTTTTGTTCTGTTTCGTTTTCCTTTTTGTTTTCTTTCTGCTTTATCGTTGTTCTGCCCGATGTTTTTGGTGCAGGGGTCAGTGGAGCAGTTCTTGCAGCATCCGCGAAAGTTTTTCCCGGCTTCGTATGGTCTCAGCCCCTTCGCTGAATGCTTTCAAAAGCCATTTGGACCAACACTGGAAACAACTAAAGACAGTTTACGAGCCAGAGTGTTTGACTTAAGTTAGGGACATGTATATTCCCACGCATGTGAAAACTTAAGCCAGTAAGCTAGGACCAACGAACAGGCCCCAAAAGGGCCTCAAACGTTGAATCAAGTCAAGTGAAGTAGTAAGAAACTAGGGAGTACAACATGCTTCAGTCTTCTTCGGTTCTTCTTGTAAGACTTTAAGACTCGGCGTTAAGTTCTTAATCGCCTCGGTTTGCAATTTTACTGTCTTTTCTAGATTGTCAATACGCCGAAAAGCGATTGAATCATTGATGAAACAGACTCACTAACCTCCGTCTGGGTGCTGATTTCTTTTGTTTCTGTCATCAGTGTATCTGGAGGTGAAGACTGTACCTCTGTCATGGAGCCTGGGCCTGGCCTGGCATTCCAACGGTCCCAGCACATCTTTGCTTGCATTTTTAATGCTCACGCCTTTTTTGGTGCCGTCTCTTCTTTTTCTTTTAACAACACTCGTTAGGCGATCACCCAAACTTGTTGATCTTGTCAGCATAGGCATAGTGCCTCAGTTCAGTAGAAACTTCAGCAGGCGAAATTACTTCACTGACCTATCTCCGCCATCTTGAAAATCGGTGTTCTGGTGTGTGTGTGTGTGTGTGTGTGTGTGTGTGTGCATGTATGTGTGTGCGTGTGCTTGTGTGCGTGCGCGCGCGCGCGTGTGTGTGAAAGTGGGAGTGGAGAGACAGGGAAGTTGGGAAGCATAGAGGCCTTACCCTCACATACCGTTTTCAAGTGAGCTGGAACACTAGAAACACTGAGTTATCCATTGCACGTGGCAAAGATC
>CM031611.1:200843-208343 GCA_018398815.1 Conus ventricosus
CACACACCACACACACACACACGACACCTACTCAAGCACCCAAGCGATACGCCCGCGTGCCACCCGTGACGGTCCTTTCCCACCCCCTCCCTCTCCTTTCTTCCACCCATCCACCCAGACGTACCACACACACAATCACGCATAGGCTGATACGCTTAAAGCTGAGTGAGGATTATGCCTGAGAGAAAAAAAAGAAAAGAAATAAAAAGAAAAAGCTCTCCGATGTTTCCAGGAAATCTTGCGTAGAAACCAAAAATAAAGCAACTAAGAATGACTTGCTGAAAAGGCGACAGGACTTTGTTTTTATAGTTTAGGTCCCTATTTAGAGATACTAAGCTTCTAGATATCTCTTACACGCTAACAGACACGAATGACATACAATAGCCTTTTCGGTCAAATGTCGAGGTCGGTATAGCCCTATTCATGTGGTAGAAGCGGTGGAACTGATGTTCGGCGAAAGGAAATTTAGCTGATCGTGAAAGTTGCCTATTTCTGTTGATGTGTGTCAGCTTGCATTCGAAAAGGCGAGGCATGAAGTTCGCTGGTTCAAAATCAACAGCGTAAATATGGCTGAATTCATGGAAAATCAAGAATACTCCAAGTGTTTGCATGTCAGTGTGGGGATTCGACCCATCAGGTCTCAGTAGGGCTCGGTTTCATTGACTGTCCCTGCGTATGTAATGAGAGAGAGAGAGAGAGAGAGAGAGAGAGAGAGAGAGAGAGAGAGAGAGAGAGAGAGAGAGAGAGAGAGAGAGAGATACGGGGAGGGGGAGGTGAGAAGCGGAGGGCGTGTGCGCGTACGCGCACGAGCACACACACACACACACGCGCGCGCGCACACCACACACACACACACACACACACACACACACACACACACACACATACACACACACACACACACACACACACACACACACACACACACCACACACACACACACACACACAAACAACCTGCCCCCCCCCCCTCTTCCGTCTCTCTTTTTCCCCCCTTCCCTCTTGCTTTCTCACAGTTCTCTCTCTGTCTGTCTGTCTGTCTGTCTGTCTGTCTCTCTTCCTCTCTCTCTCTCTCTCTCTCTCTCTCCCCCCCTCTCTCTCTCTCTCTCCCTCTCTGCGTACGCCTATGCGTCTGTCTGTCTGTCTGTCTGTCTGTCTGTCTGTCTGTCTCCTCTCTCTCTCTCTCTCTCTCTCTCTTTCTCTCCCCCCCCCCACCTCTGACTTCCATTCTCTCTCTCTCCTTTCCCTCTGGCCAACCCCCGCAATTCTGGAGTCCAGCTTGTGGGGAGAGAGAGAGAGAGAGAGAGAGAGAGAGACAGAGAGAGAGAGAGAGAGAGAGAGAGAGAGAGAGAGAGAGAGAGAGAGAGGGGAGAGAGAGGGGAGAGAGCGAGCTCGGTTTTTGTTGTGTGTTTTGATTAGAGAATGTTTTCATGAATTTGTAAATTCACATTGTTTTGGGTGACTTCTCTCTTTCTCTCTTTCTGTAATGCTTGCCTTCCCTGTATATACATGTATGAATGCAAATAAAAAAGTTTAAAGAGAGAGAGACAGAGAGAGAGAGAGAGAGAGAGAGAGAGGAGAGAGAGAGAGAGGGACGCGTAGGCGCCCCCAAAGAGAGAGAGAGAGAGAGAGAGAGAGAGAGAGAGAGAGAGAGAGAGAGGGAGAGAGAGCGAGAGAGAGAGAGAGAGAGAGACGTAGACGCACCCAGAGAGAGAGACAGAGACAGAGAAAGACAGACACACAGACAGAGGGGAGAGAGAGAGAGAGAGAGAGAGAGAGAGAGAGAGAGAGAGAGAGAGAGAGAGAGTGAGACGCGAACGTGCACCCAAAGAGAGGAGAGAGAGAGAGAGAGAGAGAGAGAGAGAGAGAGGAGAGATGAGAGAGAGAGAGTGAGAGAGAGACAGACAGACAGACAGACAGACAGCCCGATAGACAGAATCCAGCCAACACTTATTTCGCCTGCACCGAACCAACCCTTAGCTTCCAAGAAACCCAACAAAGCACTGACGAAATAATATATACATATTATATATATAATACCCACAGGCCTTGTCACTAAGCCTACTGACACCTTAGGAACCGTCACACCCTACAAGCCAACTGCGACCGACCAGTGACAGACAGCCCATAGCCCTTCACGCCAGGCGGGTTTTCTCCCAGCCAATTATTCAGGAAGGTTCTGCTCAAGAAAGGCGGTGCGTGCGTTGAGAGTTGTCTTAGGTTCCTTCTGACTGCACAGAGGTGAAAACCAAAAAATCACCAAGGGTGCCATACAGGATAGTGTGGATAAAGGAAAAAGAACAAACAACAAAACATTTGGCTGCTGGTGAGTATCTGTCTGTCTGTTTGTAACTCTCTCTCTCTTTCTCTCTCTCTCTCGCTCTCTCCCTCTCTCTCTTTCTCTCTCTCTCTCTCTCTCTCTCTCTCTCTCTCTCTCTCTCTCCTCTGTCTCCTCTCTCTCTCTCTCTCTCTCTCTCTCTCTCTCTCTCTCTCTCTCTGGGTGCACGTTCGCGTGTCTCTGTCTGTCTGTCTGTCTGTCTGTCTGTCTGTCTGTCTGTCTGTCTCTCTCTCTCTCTCTCACAGCTTTACATTTCCGTCCTTATTGAGACACTTAGTGAAAGGGCAAACAAACAAGGCTTTACACATTTGTAATCCAATATTTTTGTTGCTGTAGTCTGAGCAGAGGCATGTATCAAACTTGTGTACTACTTAACTATGGAAAATTAACTTCCCAGAAAGTGATGACGTCATTTTTGCACAATATTGTGTTTGTTGTCATTGTTCTAATATTGCCTGACCACTTGCGTACAAGCTTTCATGTGGCATCTATGTTATCTACAAGAAAATAAACCCAGTCGAGTTTGGTATTAAAAGAATTGTTGGGAATTCGCCAATTCAGTCATCTCAATAGTGCAGATATATTACATTTTTCATGACAATAACTAATTATCAAACCTACAGCCCCATTTGTAATGGCCGCTCAACCTTGCCGAACACATTGCTGCCAGACCAGCTATGCACAGATGACATTCAGTTGGCCGAATACAGTGCGGTTAGCAGGCTGGTGGGGAGCGGCCTGCAGAAAACACCCCTTTCCTCACCTGCATTCACAGCTTGGTCTCTGCAGCTGTAAACTCCCCTGCGACTCAAAACTAAGTAACTTGCTCTCTCTCTCTCTCTCTGTGTGTCTGTGAGTTGATCGATCTATGGCTCTGTCCATTTGTCAATCGCTCGATTTGTGTGTCAATATGTTTGTGTACGTTTATTTGTGTGTGTGTGTGTGTGTGTGTGTGTGTGTGTGTGTTGTGTGTGTGTGTGTGTGTGTGTGTGTGTGTGTGTGTGTGTGTTGTTTAAACTTCCTGTTCTTTCTTGTTTGCTCACACACACAACGGAGTCACCCCGTTAGGTTCGAATAGGGCTCAGTTCAATTGAGCGTGCTGTGTGATAAGATAAGTATGCAGACATGCATACACTCAACACACACACAGACAAAGACACATGCACAAAGACACACACACACACACACACACACACACACACACACACACACACACACACACACACACACACACACACAACACACACACACACGCATCTCGCTGGACTGTGGTGGAAGTCACTACTGAAAGAAGATATTTGTATTTGTTGCAGACTGTGTTGAGAATACACAAACATGATCTTTCTTGCTTTCTCAGAACGAACGTTTCTGTGTTCAACGTTTAGAAGAAATATTGGCCTATTCACTTTGATTGATTTCGCAGATTTTCACTTTTCGCTTGTGATAAAATAAATATATATCGTTGTATTAAATAAATAAGATCTATTTCTTTGTATATTGTTGATTTTGCTTAGACGACTATAAGACTTGCTCAGGGCTCGGTATCCTTGTGCTAATATAATTATGATGATGTATGTATGATTAAATAAATTACAATATATCTTAAAATTCCATTTGTACCTTTGTTTATTATTTAAGATTTAGAAAACTGTCTTGACTAAGTCCAACAACTAACTGCATCATGCTCTCTTAACTTTGATCAGGGCCACTAACAGGAGCTCCGAAAAGGCTATTTGATATCAACAACTCTTTGGATATCATGGCCAACTAAACAGGGACTCCGAAAAGCCATTTGAATCACACGTAAAGCTATTTTAGAATTATCACGAAAAGGCTATTTGATATCACAAAAGGCTATTTGAATATCACAAAAGGCTTTTGGATAATGCCGAAAGCTATATGAATATCACGAAAAGGCTATTTGAATATCAACAACTCAAGAAATAATTAAGACGATGTTGCAACTATTCTCCATGACAGTGGTAACACTTTCATTTATTTTGTTTTGCGGAATCCCGTTTGTCCTCAGAAATAACAATTGCTGATATGAACATACTGGGATATGAAATAATTAGACTTGATCCGTGTAAACCTAAAAGTACAGCCTACTTTTGTACCTAGCATCTTCATTAAACTGTAAAAAACTAAACAGCCTTGGAAACGATGGGATTGAATCTGTAATGGATTGAAAGCAGTATGAAAAACAATGAACTACTTATTATAGGATTTTTATATAGAAATCCATCTGCAACTTTGGACTGGCAAGATAAATTTCATGTTCTCATGGATGAAGTAACAATGCTACGCTTTGAAACTATTATTTTTGGAGACTTTAATATAGAGTTATTGAAACCTAAACCCAAGTGGCATCAAAACTACACCTTACACGGTCTTGAAACAACTTATTGACATACCAACCCGTACACAGTACCTTAATAGATCACATTTATACAAACACAAAACAGCCATCATTGAAGTATGCTCTTCGCCATGTGGATGTAGCGATCATAATTCCCGTTTGTCTGACGTGGTTCAAAAACCGTATAAGAATTCCAAAAGTGGGGGCACAAGATTATATATTATAGGAGGTTTAGAACTTAAGGAAGAAGATTTCCTTTCAGACCTTGCTACAGCACAATTTGAATATATATATATACCAAATAAGAGATCCGATAAAGCAACTGAATTTTGGATTAATACATTTATTTCTGTGTATAACAAACATGCTCCATTCATAAAAAAAAGAGTCAGCCAAGAAACAAAACCACCGTGGATAACAAAAGAAATAGATATCGAAATTAACATAAGAAATCAGTTTAAGCAATTCCGGAACAAATACAGAATATTCGTAAACAAAGAAATAAGGTAAGCTCAATTAAACGTAAACCTAAGCGTAATTACTTTCAAAAGATGTTAATTTCTACAAAGGATTCACGTCAGAGTTGGAAAGCCATTAACATGTTAATAATAAACAAGTCTCAAGAAATCAGGAAATTATCACAGATGTAACTGCAGATCAGTTAAACATCCATTTTGCTAGTATCAAAGAAAAAATTATATCACATGATAGGTCCAATGAAAATGACCATGAGCATTTAAAACACTACCTTGATTTAAAAGATATTAGCTTTCCGTTTACCCTCCAACCAATGACTGTTATGGACGTTAGTAAAAGTATTTCATCTTTAAAACAATCAGGTACAACGCGATTTAGATGGTTTAGACGCAAAAATACTAAAGATTTCGTGTCCAGTGATTACTGATACACTACCGTAATTTGTACAATTTATGCATAGAGAAACAAACCTTTCCCTTGAAATTTAAGGAAGCTAAAGTAATTCCACTTTATAAATCTGGCGTTAAGTCAATTCCATCAAACTATAGACCAATTTCTATTTTATCTGCTTATATCTAAACCTATTGAAAAACACTTGAAAAATTTACTATATTGTTACCTTACTAAAAACAATTTACTCCACGACGATCAATCTGGTTTCCGTAAAAATCATCTGTGCCATACAACCCTTGTGCAGCTTATTGATAGCCGCTTATGCAGTATAAATAAAAATAAATTTACTGGTATTCTTTTATAGACTTTGAAAAAGCTTTTTGATGTAATAAATCATTCTCTCCTGTTGCATAAAGTGAACTCTACAAATTAACTCCAGAATTCATAAATCTCATGTCCTCATTCCTATGTAATAGGAAACAATCAGTAACAGTCAACAATAAAACGTCAAACTTAATGTCTATCAAATATGGAGTACCACAAGGCTCTGTATTGGGCCCTCTACTGTTTACTGTCTACGTCAATGATTTACCTTATTTTCTTGAAAGTAAATGCGAAATATTTGCCGACGATACCGCTCTTCATTTTAGTGATTCAGATCCATATAAATTAGCTAGTAAACTCCAAAATGATGTTACAAAACTCATCGAATGGACTCAATTGAACCATATGTTCTTAAATGCAAGCAAACCAAGTGCATGATTGTATGTGCCTGACAAAAAAGGCAAAAGATGAAGTCAAAATTTCCACCATTGTTTATATCTGACAAAAAATAGAAGAAGTCGACTCACCTTAAATACTAGGAGTAATAATTGATAAAGATTTAACATGGACCGACCACATACGTCAATGGGAAACGTCTCTCAAAAAAATTACTTCAATTAGCCAAGATTAAGAACTTCCTGGACACCCATTCTCGAAAGCTCTTCTTCTGTGCTCATATTCTATCATCATTGATTATGCATCAACCTTTTGGATAACTGCAGTGAAACCAACTTTAAAATTATTCATCGAATGTATAAAAGAGCATTAAAATTAGTATTACTAAAACCAAGCACCCTAACAACAGAAGACTATAAGCAACTTAATGGTAACCTTCTACAACATACTTTTATTCAATAAGGCAGTATGCATGCATAATGTTACAAACGGATATGCTCCTAAAAAGATAAGAGATTCATTTACAACTAACACTTATAGACATAGTCATTTATTATCCTTTCCTAGACCAAGAAATAATCTTTATAAATCTAGTCTTTTGTACTCCGGTGGAAATGTACGGAACAAGCTACCAATCACTTTGAAAAACGTAAAGAACAAAAATCAGTTTAAGGAAAAATCTGAAAAAGCATCTCATGGATGGTTAGCAATTAATATTTTCTCAAATTCCCTTGAAATAACTCTTCAGTGACTTTACATGATGCATCCTTGTGTACATGTTTATGCCTATGTACATGTCTGTTTATGCGTGTGTATGCTTTGTAGACAATGTATTGATATTGTACATAACTAAACTCTCTCTCTCTCTCTCTCTCTCTCTCTCTCTCCCTCTCCTCTCTCTCCTCTCTCTCTCTCTCTCTCTCTCTCTCTCTTGCTACTTCCTTGATTTGTTAACTATAATAGACTTAAAAAATTTTGTACTCCCCCTCCCTCTACCCCCACGCCTCCATCCTACCCCCTCCCTCCTCCTATTTCTTCCCCCCTCCTCATCCCCCTCAGATTTCACCCCACCACCTCCCTCGCCCTTTTCCGCTGATTTTCCCTTTTTTGTATTTCTACATTTTCATTATTTTATTATTCAAGTTTCTTTGTTTTGTTATGATGGCTTGATGTAAAAAAAAAAACCCGTTTCTCTGCTTATTCAATGTTCCATC
>CM031611.1:215843-220843 GCA_018398815.1 Conus ventricosus
TAAATTTTTTTTGCTTTCCGTTCACTCATTCAGGCATTCATTCACTTATTCATTCCTTCTGTTAATCTTTGATTTTCTTTTATTTTCCCTTTGCTTTTTTCTTCCATCTTTTAATTCGTTTTTCTCACCCCCCCCCCCCCCCCCCAGCTCCTCCCGGATTTTGTGTGTTTGTTTCTTTCGTTCTTCTTTTGCTTTTTCTTTCTGTTCTTCATTCCTTTTCCCCTCGTCTACTTTCCTTTTTGTTTTCTTTCTTTACATTTTCTGTCTGTCTGTCTGTCTGTATGTCTGTCTTTTTCCCTCTCTCTTTGTTTCGTTCCCCACCCCCACCCCCATCATTCCTTTTTGTTTTCGTTCTTGACATTTTCCGTCTGTCTGTCTGTAGATCTTTCTTTCTTTTCCCTCTCTCTTTGTTTCGCCCCCCCCCCCCCTCCCCCTCCACACACCCCCTCCCCCTCCACACACCCCCCCCCCCCCTCCATCCATCATTCCTTTTTTTTTTTGTTTTTCTTTTTAATGTTTCGTTCGTTTCTCCGCTTTTCTTCCCTTCTCCCCCCCCCACCCCACCCCCCCCCCCCACCCACCCCACCACCCACCACCCCCAAAACTTCAGCAGTAATAAGCTTCACTTCATCGTCTCTTCAGCTCTTCCACTTCAGCAGCGAAGACGTCAACGACTTCCCCACCGTGGCCCTGACCACGACCCTGACCTGGTGCGAGGCGCACCGCGCCAGGGGCGGGTCGTGTCGGGACCGCGCATGCGCCGGACTGCACTTTTGCCTCTTCTTCCTGTTGTCCGGGAAGTGCCCGTATGGAAAGGGATGCCATTTCGGGCACGACCTGGGCAGCGGGCACAACGTGCGGGTGCTGAGAGGGCACAGGCTGGAGGGCTGGATGTTTGGGAGCTGGGCAGCCTCTTGGCGTTGCCTTGGGTACGACGGGGCGTGGCGTGTCCGCAGGTCTGCGGTGAGTAGGGTGGGTTTGTTTGTGTTGTGTTATGTTGTGTTGCGTTGCGTTGCGTTGCGTTGCGTTGCGTTGTGCTGGTGTTGTGCTGGTGTTGTGCTGGTGTTATGCTGGTGTTGTGTTGTGCTGTGCTGTGCTGCGCTGTGCTGTGCTGTGTTGTGCTGTGCTGTGTTGCGCTGTGCTGTGTTGTGTTGGTGTTGTGTTGGTGTTGTGTTGGTGTTGTGTTGGTGTTGTGTTGTGCTGTGTTTTGCTGTGCTGTGCTGTGCTGTGCTGTGTTGTGCTGTGCTGTGCTGTGTTGCGTTGTGCTGTGCTGTGTTGCGTTGTGCTGTGCTGTGCTGTGTTGCGTTGTGGCTGTGCTGTGCTGTGTGTGCGTTGGTGCTGTGCTGTGCTGTGTGCTGTGTTGCGTTGTGCTGTGCTGTGCTGTGCTGTGCTGTGTTGCGTTGTGCTGTGCTGTGCTGGCTGTGTTGCGTTGTGTTGTGCTGTGCTGTGCTGTGTTGTGTTGTGCTGTGCTGTGCTGTGCTGTGTTGGGGTTGCGTTGTGCTGTGCTGTGCTGTGCTGTGTTGCGTTGTGTTGTGCTGTGCTGTGCTGTGTTGTGTTGTGCTGTGTTGTGTTGTGTTGTACTGTGTTGTGTTGTGCTGTGCTGTGCTATGTTGCGTTGTGCTGTGCTGCGTTGTGCTGTGCTGTTTTGCGTTGTGCTGTGCTGTGCTGTGTTGCGTTGTGTTGTGCTGTGCTGTGCTGTGCTGTGCTGTGCTGTGCTGCGTGCGTTGAGTTGCGTTGTGTTGTGTAGTGCTGTGTTGTGTAGTGCTGTGTTGTGCTGAGTTGTGTTGTGTTGTATTGTATTGCATTATATTGCATTGTACTGTATTGTACTGCACTGTATTATGGTGCATTGTGTTGTGCTGTGTTATATGTACTGCAGTGTCTTATGCTGTATTGTGTTGTGCTGTGTTGTATTGCATTGCATTATATTGCACTGAATTGTGTTGTATTGCATTTCATTGTATTGCATTGTATTGTGTTGATTGTATTGAATTGCATTGCATTGTGATGCATTGCACTGCATTGTGTTGATTGTATTGAATTGCATTGCATTGTGATGCACTGCACAGCATTGCATTGTAGAGTAGGGGCCTATGTTGTGTTGTGTTGTATTGCATAGCATTGCATTGTATTATGTTGCATTGTATTGTATTGCATTGTAGTGTATTGTGTTGTATTGTATTGTATTGCACAGTGCTGTGTTGGATCAGATCACATAGCATTGAGTCGCACCGCCTTGCATGTGTTGTGATTTCCTTTGCTCGCAGCCGTATCCCCTCCTTCACCTTCCCTCACCCCCACCCCCACCTCCCTTCTATCCCCCACCCCTCGTCTCCCCTCCACCTTATCTCTCCTTCACACTTTACCCGTCCATCGCCCCTCCCCCCCCTCCCCCCTTCCGATAGCCGTCCCCCGCCTCCTCCTCCCATTCCCCCGTCCCGCTTCCCCCCACCCCCTAAGTCTCCTCTTTTGCCTTGAACCCGCTCCGAGTCCCTGGGGAAAAGGAAAAAAGAAAGGAAGAAAGTTTGAAAAAGGTAACCCCTAGATCTTAGTCTAATTCTCCTGACTTGGCTTTTGCGGCTGACTGTAAGCAAGATGTTTTTAATCTATAATGACAACCCACGTTTCGAAAGTGTTAGACTCCCCCCCCACTCTCCTCTCGACTCCCGACATAGTTTCATGCGCTGCTCGCATGTAAAAGGCGATGTTATCTATTGAGGACTGGTAATGCTGCACTCTTGTGTGGATCGCTGACGCCAAAGCTACAATGGGAGAGGGCCTTAAACCCACTCACAATCGTACAATGGAGAGGCCTTAAACCCTCTTCAAATCGTACAATGGTGATGGGTCCTTAAACCTCTTCAAACGTACAATGGGAGAGGGCCTTAAACCCTCTTCAAATCCTACAATGGGAGAGGGCCTTAAACCCTCTTCAAATCCTACAATGGGAGAGGGCCTTAAACCCTCTTCAAATCCTACAATGGGAGAGGGCCTTAACCCTCTTCAAATCCTACAATGGGAGAGGGCCTTAAACCCTCTTCAAATCGTACAATGGGAGAGGGCCTTAAACCCTCTTCAAATCCTACAATGGGAGAGGGCCTTAAACCCTCTTCAAATCCTACAATGGGAGAGGGCCTTAAACCCTCTTCAAATCCTACAATGGGAGAGGGCCTTAAACCCTCTTCAAATCCTACCATGGGAGAGGGCCTTAAACCCTCTTCAAATCCTACAATGGGAGAGGGCCTTAAACCCTCTTCAAATCCTACAATGGGAGAGGGCCTTAAACCCTCTTCAAATCCTACAATGGGAGAGGGCCTTAAACCCTCTTCAAATCGTACAATGGGAGAGGGCCTTAAACCCTCTTCAAATCCTACAATGGGAGAGGGCCCTAAACCCGCTTCAAATCCTTGGGAGAAAGGAGAAAGAAAGCAACGAAGTTTGAACCAGGTAACCCCTCGATCACAGCCTAATTCTCCTGACTGCATGTGCTGATGCGGCTGAAAGTAAGCAAGCTACAATGGGAGAGGGCCCTAAACCCTCTTCAAATCCTTGGGAGAAAGAAGAAAGAAAGGAACGAAGTTTGAACCAGGTAACCCCTCGATCACAGTCTAATTCTCCAGACTGCTTGTGCTATTGCGGCTGACAGTAAGCAAGGACGTGGCTGTGAATGAGATGATTGTGGGAGGGGGGGGGGGAGGGGTCAAGGAGGAGCGGGAGTGAGGGGGGGGGGGGGGGGGGGCAGCTGCAGAATTAAACAGGGGTAATCCTTAGCATAGCCATAGGAAGCGAACATGGGTGTGTGGGAGCGGCAGGTGAAATAAGAGATGACCACAGGGAGACGTCCAGCCTGTCGGAAGATGACTGAGATTCCACATGTCCAGACGTGACAAGGCTGCCAAAGGATGGTGGAGGAAGGGGAGGGGGGGATCCCCTGAAGGCTAATGACGGATTCATAACGTCAGTGGACGCAATACATCCTGGATGTCAGAATATGGAGAGGAGATAGGCCAACGAGGGGAGCCTAGAAGAATTTCAAAGGGGGAAGCGGGAGAGGGGCTGGGGGACGAGGTGGGGGGGGGGGGGGGGGGGGCAGGGGGGGAGAGGGGGTCAGAAACCAGTCCACCATCCAATACAGGGTACTCTGTGACCTTATCTTTTTCTTTTTTTTTAGGCACTACAATTCGAAGAAGGGCTGCAAGAAAAAGGACGAGTGTCGTTACTTACACCTGTGCAAGTTCTACGTGACTGGAGAGTGTAAGTTTGACTCAGGCTGCAAGCGGATCCATGAGCTTGATCATCCTCAGGTATGCAGTGAAATATGTGTGTGTGTGTGTGTGTGTGTGTGTGTGTGTGTGTGTGTGTGTGTGTGGCGTGCGTGCGTGCGTGCGTGGGGTGCGTGCGTGCGTGCGTGCGTGCGTGCGCGTGCGTGCGTGCGTGCGTGCGTGCGTGCCTGTGTGTGTGTGTGTGTGTGTATGTGTGTGTGTGTGTGTGTGTGTGTGTGTGTGTGTGTGTGTGTGTGTGTGTGTGTAAGTGTGTGTGTGCGCGCGCGCGTATGTGTGTGTGTCTGTGTGTGTTTCGTTTTCCCAACCAATACCCATAGCACATGTTTCCGACGGAAAGCGAAGAAACACAGAAACAAAATTTCACTATTTAGAGGAAAGAAAAGAAAAAAAAGAAAAAAAAGCGAGACTGGCTCCAATTACGGCAGGGTGATTTCTAATACTGAAGTGGAATTAGAAATAATGATGATGATAACATGTCATGAAACACTCGACAAGATCTTTTTTTACGAGCAAAAACAAAATTACTATGCAGACTGATTCATCGTCAGAAATGTGTGTGTGTGTGTGTGTGTGTGTGTGTGTGTGTGTGTGTGTGTGTGTGTGTGATGTGTGTGTGTGTGTGGTGTGTGTGTGCATGTGTGTGTGTGTGTGTGTGTGTGTGTGTGTGTGTGTGTGTGTGTGTGTGTGTGTGTGTGCATGTGTGTGTGTGTGTGATGT
>CM031611.1:225843-257647 GCA_018398815.1 Conus ventricosus
TCCGAAAGTTGGTGATGGGATTTTAACGTGTGTGGCAAGATGTTTAATCGTGCGTTTTCACTTCACCACACGGAACCTCGGTTTATATCTCATTCGAAGGACTGTATGGGAAATGGAGTCAGAACCAACGTTAACCCACTCCGATGGAAAAATCCCCCTGTACCGAAACGGGCCCGCGGAGATTCGAACACACACGGAACCCTCGGTTTATAGTCTCCTTCGAAGGACTGTATGGGAAAGGAGTCGGAACCAACCTTAACCTCCCCTTTTACACACAAAACTTTACCCGAAACGGCCCGGTGGAGATTCGAACCTGCAACCCCCCAGGATCACGAGTCAGGGCGCTCCTACAAACTAAACCAATGAGCTATTCTTCCGGCCCCCAACTGTACGGATGTTTTATCCTGGCGACTATATTTGTTTCCTCCTTGTTTTGGTCCAGTCCCCTTCCAACGTAACTGCACCACCCACCCCTCTCTCTCCTCATCCCTCCAACAGTCCCCCGTCATCACCACTCCACCCCTCTCTCTCATCTCATTATTCTCCGCTCTCTTCATTATCCTTCCAACCTCCCGTCACCCACCCCCCTCATCTCTCCATCCCCCAATAAGACTATCACCACCTCCCTCTCTCATACCTCCAACAGTACTAATCCCCCACTATCCCCACCCCAACCCCCCCCTCTCTCCTCATCCCTCCAACATCCCGTCACCACCCACCCCCCTCTCTCATTCCCTCCAACAGTATATCCCCACCCCACCACCCCCCACACCTCTCATCCCTATCCAACAGTCCCGTCCACCACCACCCCCCCCTCTCTCATACCCTCCAACAGTACTATTCACACCACCTGTATTCCCCACCCCCCCTCTCTCTCTCATCCATTATTCATCCCTTCCAACAGTCCCTCACACCCCACCAAACCCCCCCCCCCCCCCCCCCCCCCCCCCCCCCCCTTCTCTCCATCTCCCTCCCAACACCCGTCAAGTCACCCACCCCACCACCCTCGCCTCTCCCTCCAAACAGTCCCTCAACCACCCCCCCCCACCCCCCCGCCCCCCCCCGTCTCATCATATTCCCTCCCAACAGTCCCGTCAACCACACCCTCTCCTCTCTCTCATCCTCCTCCAACACAGACCCGTCACCCACCCCCCTCCTCTCATCCCGATCCCTGTTATCATCCCTCTCCAACAGTCCCGGTTCACCACCCACCCCCCTCACTCTCAATTCCCTCCAACAGTCCCCGTCACTCACCCAACCAACCACCCTCTCTCTCATGATTCCCTTAGCCCTCCAACATCCCGTCAACAACCACCTCCTCTCATTCTCTCTCATTCCCTCCAACAGTCTCCCCATTCACCACCCCACCCCCCGCTCTCATATCCCCCAACAGTCCCGTCACCACCACCCTCATCTCATCCCTCCAGCAGGAGTCCCGTCACCCTCATCCACCACCACCACCCCACCCGGGGGGGGGGGCCCACCAAACCCCCCACTCTCTCATCCCTCCAACAGTCCCCGTCAACCCACCCCCCTCTCTCATCCCTCCAGCAGTCCCGTCATCCACCACACCCCCTCTCTCATTCCCTCCAAACATCCCCGTCCAAAACCCACTCTCTCGTCTCATCCCGCAGCATCCCGTCACTCACCCCTCTCTCTCATCCCTCCAACAGTCCCGTCACCCCACCACCCTCTTCTCTCATCCCTCAACAGGTCCCCGTCAACAACCAACCCCCCCCCCTCTCTCATCCCCTCCGAACAGTCCCTCCGCACACCACCACCCCTCTCATCTCTCATCTTTCCCTCCAGCAGTCCCGCATCCACCACCCCTCTCTCGTCATCCCTCCAACAGGTCCCGTCAAGCACCCCCACCACGCGCAACCACCCCCCTCTCTCATCCCCGCCGTCCTCATCCCCCCAAACAGGTTCCGCATCTGGTTTTAGCGTAAGGCCTTGTAAGCTTTGATTAAACATTCGTACCTGACTGGCCAGATAGACGTCGAGAAGCGGAGCTTCAAGCTACCATCCCGGCTGCCTTCAATCAACTGTTAGAACTGAACGGGGGGAACCGTGTTCGGTGCGCACGTTCTTGAATCCGGGCTCACGTCATGCGAACCGAACTAGGGAATTGAAGCCCATGGCAGGATGTGTCGCCCCTCCCCCTGTCCAACGTGAGGTTGGTGAGGTGCCGCGATGTAATGGCCTTCACTTCATCAACACACCAACACCCTCTCTGAACCATCTGGCCTGGCCTCCCCGGTCCAGGACGTTTTGATGTTGTCGCTGGAGAACACATGGTCCGCTGTTGATCATTTGTTCCCCTACCCGGGCAGGAGTGTCCCTCTTGTGTTCTATTGACAACTGAACCACTGAACCTCTCCTCGGTTTTCTTTCCCTGTTTCACAATTCTGTTTCAATCACACACCCACATAAGACTTGTCAACATTCAACCGCACTGGATTTCGTAGATTGCCCCTGATTGGTCCAGATTTGTTTATTTTGTCTTTTCGGGCCACAAGCTCGCTCCTGGTGGTGTTTGTATGCCTTGGCATGTACCTCCCAGCCGTATTTTTTTTTTTTTTTTTTTTTTTTTTTTTTTTTTTTCCTGATCCTACGTGAAGGGGCTCTGTTGACAACCTCGGATATAAAGGATGGTGGCTTGTCTAAAGGCGGGGGGACTATCGGGTTGTTGGTAGAGGGGTGGGTAAGATCTTCTTGCTGCCTGGAGTGTTCCAGGCCCACTTAGGGTACCCTGAGACGCTGAGCTAGCAATTCTTGGAGGGTGGTGGAGTTCCTCCCTCGCGGTTTGTCTGTGTGGAACAGATGGTGTTGGCTCTGTGACGCAGAGGTCCTGATCACGCACGGTACCCCTAGATTGTTGTGCCAGTGGTTGATGCTTGCCAACAGGAGGTACTGATCTGTGTGTGTTGGGCTTTCGGTACAAACACTTTGAAGGATAGTTGATCACCCTCCTCTGGTGATCACGGAGGTCCAACACGGCAATACTGAACGGCCGTTTTTTTCCCCCTCCACCTCCAACGGGTGAATGTGATGGCAGGGAGCTGGGCTGTTTCAGATGGCCGTGCGAAATCTCCACCAACTTTCTTTTCTTCCAGCAGAGCCATGGTGTCATTCCATGCGCGTCCCCAGTAACGGGGGGGTGGGGGGGGGGGGGGGGGGGGGGGGGGGGGGGGGGGGGGGGGGGGGGGGTGGGGGGACACGACAAACAGCAACAGGGCCTTCGCTGCTCCAAAGTCCCCTCCATGAAGAGGTGGCAAAAATATGGCCATCACTGCTCACTGGCGACCCCCATGGCGGCGGCCACGGATATGTTGATAGCCAGCACTCCCTACATCGTGAGTGACGTAATGTATGTTGTGAGGCAGAGAGCACGTGAGGGAGTTCACATACTTTGGTCAGGTGCGAGGGGTTCTTTGTGGAAGGGTGCTCGTCTGACTCCAGTCCTGTGTCTGATGACTCATTCTCAACGGCTTTCCACTTCCACTGGCACACTAAGTGAAGTGGGCTGTTGTCACATCAAAGGACACCAAGCTGCCTGCTCGTGTCTGGTGTTCCCAACCTTGAACCGCTGGTTTGGAGAGAAGGTCTGCACTTGGTTTCCTTGGATGTGGATAGTGGTGTTGTGTTCTGCCCCCCCTACCTAAGCGGAGCCAGTGTGTCGGCCAAGAATCAGGCAGTCCTCGTTACGGGATCGACGCTGAGCCCCTGTAGTCAGGCTACAATGGGCGAGGGGACGTGCACTCTTGTGAACTTTTGGGAGTCCGTAGAACCTGGGGCACATCACAGCGGTGGAGGGGTGTAGTTTCCCTATAAACTGTTCCTGGGTGTGTTTCCGGATACCTTCACCGTCTCCTCAAGGTTTTGCAACCCAGTGTGTGTCGTGTACCTGGCTGGTAGGGTACCTTTCTTCAGTGGCAGTAGATGTAAACTATAGATTTTGTGGGATGTTGTGGAAAGAGGCTCTCATTGATTTCGATCGTTGCCTCTCTGACAAGCTGTAGGGGTGTTTGGCAGTGTTCAGGTCACTTGAAAATCCAGGCAAGAAGGCTTACATGCATTGATGTGCATGGTCTGTGGACCGTGCATGTGAATGTTGCCTGGATGTTGCCTGGACAGGAGCTCTCAATCTCTCTTTCCTCCTCTCTGTTTTTCTTCTCCTCTCTGTTTCTCTTCGCCACTTTGTCTATTTACACACTTCCCTGTCCCCGCCCCCTTGCCCTTTCTCTTTCTCCCTCTCTCTCTCCCTCCTCTCCCCAGCCATGAGAGTTTTCTTCTTTCTCCCTGTCTCCTCTCATTATCCCGTTACTTACTATCTACTATCCCCCCCATCTAATCCATCCCTCGCCCCACCCCCCCCCACAATCCACACACACCACCTGCCCCTCCCCCTCTGAGCAGACTGCCGTCCCCTCAGCTCAGCACACTATTGCCTCCCCTCAGCCCATCCCTTCCCACCTCGTCTCCTTTCAACAAACCGGTGCTATGATCGTCATAATGGGTTCAAGAGGCATTTAAAGGCGCTCGTGAGTAATGCTTTCATCAAAACTGTCGTCCGTTATCCTCCTAAGATGATTGGTTGGTTCAGTTCGTACCCGGTCTTTCCATCTGTGCTGCTGATTTTATAATCAGCAAGTATATTATTCGAATTCTTATTGTTTTAGTCATTCGACCAATGATTGCCGATAAAAGAAAACAACAACAAGGAACCACAAATAAGAATAATAAAATATGGATGGCATATCATCTATAGCGCAGTTCTAAAATTCAACAAATTAACTCATTGGCGCTTGAAATCCTCACGCATAACATTCCTTTATACATTGTGAGTATTCGAAACAAAATCATTAATATAGAAAATCTCTACAGCCCAAAAAATAATAAATAAAAAATAAAAGCAGCACGTCCACTAACTACAGAATACACAAAAAAAGCATTAACCCTAAAATTGGCTTTGAAAAGAAATAGTTTCAGATGGCTCTTGAAAGTGCTAAGAGAAGTGAGTGTCTGAGGCCTGACCGGCAAGTAGTTCCAATATCCTTGGAAGCAGCCATACTAAAGGCAAACGTCCCCCTCAGCTGTCTGAAGGTCGAACCTGGGAGCACAAACACATTAGACCTGCTTCTCTGAAGAAGATCTCAACTTCTTCTAGCAAAGTACCTGGTGTCAAGGTCACTGAGAGACAGGGGCCCTAGACTAACCTCACATTGGGAGATAAAGGCCAAAACAGCCACTTTGGTATTGTACACACGGACTTTCGACTGGCAAGAGCCATGAAGCTCTCGAAGCAAGCATAGGCGAGACATGGTCTCGTTAACGTTCTCTTTCCTCCTCAAAAAAAACTAAAAACCGAGCAGTCAAGCATTTTTGAATTCGTTTTGTAGACGTGGTGAGAGCCTGCTCTTCCTTGTGAATACCAATGAAATGGAACCCAATACAGTAATCAATACGTGAACAAATGGCGCCGATACTACTAGTTTCTTCTCACTGCTTCCTCTTGAGAGATATTGCCTAATGCTACAATGCGCGCCTGAGTATCCCGGAAAACAGGCTCGCCAAACACAATGCGATGTGGTCTCTCATAGTCCAGTAGTGCTGTCTAGTTTCAAACAACCGAGATATTTCACCCACTTTCTTTCTTGAAAATCAATACAGCTGTCTTCCAATTCAATCGAACTGTCATTAATAAATCTGGGCCCGCAGGCATGATTGGAACACCACCTTGATCACCTCGTTTTGTCTGGGTTTAGTTTAAGCTTATTGCTAACCATCCAAGAGGATACGTCAGGACGCCAGGTTGAACTTTAGAAAAACATTAGGAAAATCCTGATCCTGCGGAACACAACTTGACGATACTTCAGTAGTCATGCATCATACTTGAGAACTGACAATCATTCCGAGACATGACATCCGACACAACAAAGGCTGAGAATAAAAGGGTAAAAAAGCACAGGTCCTGACCAACACGGACCTTGTGGCAACGCCCAAACAAAAGAGGGAGAATGGTGCTGATTTAAACAATGTCAATGATAAACACGTTGTTCTACGATCACATACATATGTTGAAGAAACCATCAAGAGGAACGCAACCCGTACCTCAGAGACCGTAAGTCTCTCTAGTCTCTTTTAGAGGCGCTACAAGAATGATCAAGCGTAGTCGAACCGCCGCAACTGAGGTCTAGCACAGAAGACGCAACAGACAGAAACCTTGTGGGCATTAATTACGCTCACCAAGAGCCAGCTGGTTCATGACGCTCAGGCACGGCGTCTCCGTGCTGTATCCCCTTCTGTATGCAGATTGAAACATCTCGAACAGGTTATTATTCGAGAATGTTGCTTTTGTAGTTGTTTCAAAACAAACTTTTTCTTGCACGAACCTTGGACAAAAATGGCAAATTTGACACAGGTCAATTAGTTTTTTCTAAAAACAAACACATTACAGTCCAGTCCTTTTTTTCTTCAACAAAGGTGTAACAAACAGCTTGCTAATGGTGAAGGAACAATGCCAGTACCACAATGAGGAATTAAATGATGTTAGTTATCCATGGTAAAAAGATCATGGAGGCATGTTCTTAGGCAAGTTCAGTTGGTAAAGGGTCTAATAACAACACACACCACACAACTCTTAGTAGAGGCAATTGACAAAATCATATCACAAAAGCAAGGAACAAGAGAAGAGAGAGAGAGAGGAGAGAGAGAGAAAGAGAGAGAGAGAGAGAGAGAGAGAGGGAGGAGTGGATGGAGAGAGAAGACGAGAAGAGAAATAGGAGAAGAGGACCAGAGAGAGAGACAAGAGAGAGAGAGAGATCAGCAGAGAGAGAAGAAGAGAGAGAAGAGAGAGTGAGAGAGAGAGAGAAGAGAGAGATGGGTTGACAAGGTTCCAAGGAACGAGCGTGAACCTACTGAATGTTTAAGATGAAACTGCCAGGCTTAAGACTCTTGACAGTCCTCCATCCAAAAGTTGGTTTTGTTTCCAGCCTACCCTTGCTCCCTGTGAATTCCTTCTCCCCTCCGTTCATTTCCACACTCTGTGCTCCTACCGTCTGTGTTTCCGAGCAGTTCAGCGACTTGATCACCACGACGGGCCCTGCCCTCGTCCCCCGAACCAGGATCCATCACCCACGGCACGGCCCAGCGCGTCGTCCCCACCAGTATCCATCACCACGCCACGGCCCTGCCTGTTCCCCCCACCTGGATCCATCACCCACACGGGGCCGCTGCCTCGTCCCCCACCCAGAACAAAAAAACATCCATCACCACGGCCCGGGTTGCCCTCGTCCCCCACCAGGATCCGCAGGCAGACGCGGACTTCAAGAGACAGTCAGACTGTTTGGAGGACGTGAAGATAAAGGGGATACCTCTGGGAGACGTCCACCTGTCGTAAATGACCATTATTCCACATGTCCAGAACGTGGCAAATCGCCAAAGGATGCTAGAAAGAAGGGGGAAAATCTCCCCTGAAAAGCCTCATGGCGATGCATGACGTCAATGGAACGCGGAACATGTCCCGATGTCAGGAGTATGGAGAGGAGATGGACCGACGAGGGAAGCCTGGTTGTATTTCAAAGGCGGTCAGCACCCGAACAAAAAGGTATGGCTCATCGGGAATGTGCAGACGACGACAATTTAAATCATGATGTACCGATACCGCTCGCTGTCAGAAGATTACCGGAGCATGCGGCGCTTGCACCGGCAGCAGAAGATCTATCTCATGAGACAGCAGAGAATAGATGGAACACCACAAAGCATCTCTCTAGGAGAACTGCAGGAGAAGAGATGTTCACCACAAAGAATCTCACTAGGAGACAGCAGGAGTAAGAGAAGGTTCACCACAAAGAAATCTCTCTAGGAGACAGCAGGAGAAAGAGATGGTTCACCACAAAGATATTCTCTCTTAGGAGACAGCAGGAATAAAGATGGTTCACCACACACCACAAAGAAAACTCTCTAGGAGACAGCAGGAGTAAGAGATGGTCACCACAAAGAATCTCTCTGTCTCACAAAAAGACAAAGGCCCAGAAGATGTGACTGGACCATGGATCGATTCATCACCGAGATCATGTTATAGAATTCACCGAGATCATTTTCTCGGAAGGCCATACAATGGCAACGTAGATCACATGAAAGACTAGAAAGTACCACTCCCAGGCAGATGCCAATGAACGGCGGATAAGTATTTTCCCTTTCCCAGGCAGAAGATCTGGTTCACGCAACCCGTCAAAAAAGACTCAGAGCAGTTTATGATCACCACTGATGTCAGAAATAAGAAGGAACTGATTCGTCACCAATTTCAAGCAGAAGGGATATGCAATTCCATTTTCCCCGCCAACGTCGAGCAGACGGAGACCCAGAATCACGACCAACCCGCGCCGTACAGAGGTACTTTTCTATTCCCAAAGAGCAAACGACCACAGAACAAGGGGTTTACTCACCACAAGCATCCGACAAGCGACCATACGGTTCACCATCAACGTCTGCAAACTACATGAGACACAGCAAGGAGACGAGGTTTGAATCGCAAGCCTCAAGACGGTCAGGGGCCAACGGAATACTCGAAAATGCACAGCGGATGCTGCAATTGCTGACACAGCGTAGAAGAAGAAAAGATAACTCGCCGAACAGTCTTTCCGACAGCAGCGACACTGGCAGGCCAGTTAATGGCCATGCCGCGGGTTAGACCGCCCTGCTTCTTCACCACACCGGGCAACTTTCCCAGCGGGAAACGAGCAGACAGATGCCTGCTTCCTTTTACAGGCTTTCCAGAACGCATCGACAGCACCGCCATCGGGAGATGGAGTCCAGGCGGCAAAATAAGAGGTCGCCGCTCCCATCCAGCAAAGTCCTGGAGGCCATATCAACATCGGGCTCTCGTCGTCACGACAGTCGAACGAGATGTCTCAGCTCTCAAAGCGATAGCCGCGTGGAAGAAAACAAAGAAAACAACAAAACAAACAACAAACAAAAAAACAACAACACACACACACCCACACACACACACACACACACACACACACACACACACACACACACACACACACACAAACCCGCCTTTCATTACTACTCCCGACTTTCGCACACACTTCAGCGTTATGTTGCACGTGACACATTCTAACTCTAGCTGTTCCCAAACCAATATAAATTCTTTCAATCAAATAGGAAGCCCGAATTACTAGACTAATTTAGAATATATGTATTTGACTTGAGATTCGACATAACAAAGACCCTTGATAAAGGGAACCCGTTGGTATGTGTAAAAAAAAAAAAGGTCGCAGATTATAATCCCCGTTGATCTTACCCTTTTGTTTTTCTTTCTTTCGTTTTTTTTTTCCTTTATTTTTTTCTGAAATAAAAACTACATTTGCCAAAAGGGGCGGAAAGCAAATGTACACGCGGAGTTGTTTCGGTAAAAAACAACAACTGGATTGTCTTTTCGCAGTCTGTCGCTTCTATCTGAAAATGTGATTGTGTCAGTTTTCGCGTCTTTCCATTTAGCCAGTCTGATATGTGGCTCGTTGTTGCAAGCTAATTGTCCGTAAGCCCGAGCGGCCCAAAGCTTTTTGCTTTCTTACAACAATCTGTTCGTTGATGGGGAGGATTGTTTTAGGAAAGAAAAAGTGCCCTTTATTGCTTTCTCGTTATATAGCATATTCATATAATAGATTTGTGTGATATAGTCCTCCCCCCCGCTTTAATAACAAAACAAAACGGAACGGTACCTACACACACACACACACACGCACGCACGCACGCACGCACGCACGCACGCACGCACGCACGCACACACCCACACACAAAACACAAAACACACACACACACACCATAGCGCGCGACCGTACACACACACACACACACACACACACACCACACACACACCACCACACACACACACACACACACGCACGCCGCACTCCACACACACGCCACACCACACACACAACACCACACCACACACACACACACACACACCCCACGCCACGCACGCAGCACGCACCCCACACACATTTTGCGCTTCCTGTCTTATCATATATCGTTTGATGTATTCCTGATGTGATAAATCATCCCACCGTTTGTTTCATTAGCGACATGTTTAATCGTTAAAGGTTTCACGCCGTTGGGGCACCAATATGATGCATATAAACACTTTGACGGTGTTCCTCTACTGTACAGATGAACCCATAGAATTCTGAATCCCCAAACACACACTGTTGTCATTATTATTAACGCTGGTTTTATTTCAAGCACAACAAACTCAGCGTAAAATTTGTGGCTGATTTCCCAAAACTTTTTATGCTATAAAACACCCGCGTCAAAAAAAACAAACAAACAAACAAATCGACAAAGGCAAAGTGGTCCTGACATAGACTGTCCCTTAGACGTTGAAGCTTAATCAGTAAAACAAGCGCAACAGTCTCTCCTCTCTCTCTCTCTCTCGCTCTCTCTCTCTCTCTCTCTCTCTCTCTCTCTCTCTCTCCTCTCTCTCTCTCTCTCTCTCTCTCTCTCAAATATATCAATTAAAAAAAAAAAATGTTACTGGTGTGAAACGATAGTGGTTTGCGGCCCTTTAACGGACAATGGACGTATCATAGTAAATAGATTATTTTAAATTTTGCTTGTGCCTTAGGTTTCTTTCTTCTTTTTTTTTTCCTAAAATGGAGACAAACTGCTTCACAACGTTTGGGGCGAGACTTAACTTTTAGGAGTAAGAGACCTTAGTTGTTGGTTTAGGTATGTCTGTTGATGTATTTTGTTGATTTTAGAATATTATGGTGTAGTCAAGAGATCATCAGACAGAAAAAAAAAATCACACACGCAACCCCTCCCCCCAAAAAAAAAAAACAAAAACAAAAATGAAAGAGAAAAAAAGAAAGAAAAGGAAAGAAGAAAAGGACGTGTGAAGCGGAGGAGGTATAACTTTCATAGAAACCGCTTCAAGTACAAGACATGTACAGTTGCGAACAAACTGTCCCTGTACAGAAAAACAACAAAGGATAAGAAGCATCTTTCAGTGCCTTCAATACAGTAACCAATGTTCTGAAACCAACTCCACCACTTTCTGAAATCGGTATGCATCTGAAGTTTTACCAAGTAAAAAATACAAAAAATGTAAGCCAGTCGGCGTGGTTTTGGCAGAAAATGTTTTATAATGAGAAATCTCTGGTTTTAAATTTAAAGTTATTTTTTGTCATAAGGGAAGAAACAAAATGTTGAAAAAAAAGAAAAAAAGCTACAGATTTTCCAAGATGATTTAAAAAAAATTTTTTTTCACATTACTCATCTTGTGGAGAGCTGCTGCGTCATAAGTTTTGAAACGTTGCGAGCACCTGACGCATCTTGTGACCATCCCTTTAGTCTTCCTTTCGGTTCCCTCGTCAGATTCCATGCTTAGCATGCCTACAGCACGGCGGATAGTAGCCTACAGTCACAGGGAAAAATTCAGCTGGAGTCTGAGGAACGATGGTTTGTTTTTTCCAGAACCGGTTCCAGTTCTGCCAGAGTGCTGCTTTCGTGCTGTTTGTGTTTGGAGGACGTATTCTCTTCCCTACTTTTCCATGTCCCGCCGACCCCCCTTCCTCCCTCTGTCTGTCTGTCTGTCTGTCTGTCTGTCTCTGTGTCGGCCGGTCTGTATATCTCTCTGTCCCTGCTTTACTCTTTCTTTCTCCGCACTCCCCCCCCCCCCCCCCCCCCCCCCCCCCCCCCCCCTTCTCCAACACCTTCAGTCCCTGCTCACACTAGAGATTGTTGAGGATACAATCAAAAAACAGTCACCACCTTACATCGGACCAGCTTTTGTATGACTTCAAACAGATTTATAATAAATGTTTAATACACTTCATAAATCTGTGTTATTGATCATGTAGGGAAAGATTGCGTGCGCGCTTTGTGTTTTGGTGTGTGTGTGTGGTGTGGGGGTGTGTGTGTGTGTTTTGTGGGTGTGTGTGTGTGTGTGTGTGGTGTGTGTATATTATATATTATATTATAATATATATATATTTATATATATATATATATATAGGGGTGTGTGTGTGGTGTGTATGTGTGTGTGTGTGTGTGTGTGTGTGTGTGTGTGTTGTGTGTGTGTGTGTGTGTGTGTGCAAAGAAGTCAAGACAAAACTACGATGGTGGTTGAATCAGGATGTATTCTTTTAACTCGAGCCTGTGCACATTCTCTGTATCTGTTTGAATGTCTGCACACAACACACACACACACACACACACACACACACACACACACACACCCCACACACACACACACATACACACACACAAATGGGCGCTTGCTTGCTTGCGCAAGCACGATAAAACATACGCAAGTACACACTCGCACTTAACACACTTATACATGCTTCGCTACACACACACACACACACAACACCCCACAACAACACACACACACACACACACACACACACACAAACTCACACACACACACACACACACAATTAAATTCACGTGTATATTAACCGTGTATATTGCAACGCCCAAATATATCTTCACATGGCCCCACCTGCTCCCCTTTTCTTCTCTCTCTCTTCTCTCCCCTCTCTCTCTCTCTCTCCACCCCACAACACACACACACACAACACAACACACACACCAAAACCACACACAACACACACCAACAAAACTAAAGTGTAATACATTAACCATCCTCTCAGTTTCTCTCTTTTGTCATTTTTTAAAATGAATTTATGACATTCTCCTAAAGAAATCGCAGGTTATGGGGTACCACAAGGCTCTGTTCTTGGACTTTTCTCTTTGGCATGTTCGTGAATGCTCTACTGCACGTACTGCATACTGGGAGTATCAGTGATCCATTCGCTGATGATAGGTCTCTTGACTGTAGTAATACATTCATTCAGTTTGTACAATTATGTCTGCCGCAGGTTTTAAGCCATTTTCCAAAATGGTGTCACCCAAACCACACAGGCCTTAATCCGCAAAAGGTATGGTATTAAGAAGATAATAACACCATCGAAAGCCTGTACCTGTAAGCCTTAAATAAAACAAAATTCAATCGAACGTGGCAGCGAGTATCGTGTTCTGGGCGTCATGGCTAATGATGAATCAAAACAGTAACACATCACGGGTTCACTGCAAAAATTTTGTTGTTGTTGTTGTTGTTGTTGATCTTTTTTGAAATACTAGGGCACTTTGTCGTGAGATCCTTGAAGCACTTGAGATGGAGAACTTTCTCTCACACAGAAACAAAGCCAGATTACATACATCCCCCAAAAGGAATTCATTGATAGCTGGCATCCTATTTTCCTCCTTAATGTAGTCTGTAAGATGGAATCTTCGTGTATTTCAAATAGCACCAAACCTATTCTATCAGCATTGATCAATGAGGGCGAAACTGGTTTTATAATGAATAAATATATATATATATATATATATATATATATATATATATATATATATATATATATTATATATATATATATATATATATAATATATATATCTCATAAACAGTATAAAAACGTCCTTAAAAAATCTGAAAAAGCTCAACCCCTTGGGGAGCAACATTTGTTAAAAATATTATTAAAATGAATTTTAGCACTTCATTTTAATAATATTTTTAACAAATATATATATATATATATAATATATATATATATATATGTGTGTGTGTGTGTGTGTGTGTGTGTGTGTGTGTGTGTGTGTGTGTGTGTGTGTGTGTGTGTGTAGACATGTACACATATACATATTGGACTTGAATTGTCTAAATGTTAAAAACACCCCCGGCTTATTACTCTTGATCGACTTTGAAAAGCAATCGACTCTTCAATCTGGATTTTTATGTAAAATATTGTGAAGGAATGTCGTTTTGGTAGTGATATTGTTGAGGGATCGAAACATTTCCTAAAGAAAGTAAGGTCTTCAGGTGTTCATGAATGGCAATGTCACGTCTTCAGGTGTTCATGAATGGCAATGTCACGTCTTCAGGTGTTCATGAATGGCAATGTCACGTCTTCAGGTGTTCATGAATGGCAATGTCACGACATAAGGTCTTCAGGTGTTCATGAATGGCAATGTCACGACATAAGGTCTTCAGGTGTTCATGAATGGCAATGTCACGACATAAGGTCTTCAGGTGTTCATGAATGGCAATGTCACGACATAAGGTCTTCAGGTGTTCATGAATGGCAATGTCACGACATAAGGTCTTCAGGTGTTCATGAATGGCAATGTCACGACATAAGGTCTTCAGGTGTTCATGAATGGCAATGTCACGTCTTCAGGTGTTCATGAATGGCAATGTCACGTCTTCAGGTGTTCATGAATGGCAATGTCACGTCTTCAGGTGTTCATGAATGGCAATGTCACGTCTTCAGGTGTTCATGAATGGCAATGTCACGACATAAGGTCTTCAGGTGTTCATGAATGGCAATGTCACGTCTTCAGGTGTTCATGAATGGCAATGTCACGTCTTCAGGTGTTCATGAATGGTAATGTCACGACATAAGGTCTTCAGGTGTTCATGAATGGCAATGTCACGACATAAGGTCTTCAGATGTTCATGAATGGCAATGTCACGACATAAGGTCTTCAGGTGTTCATGAATGGCAATGTCACGACATGGCTCGACAGAGAGAGAGGATGCAGACAGAAAATCCATTTTCTCCAGATATGTCTAGATTTTGTTTGGAAATGTTCGCTTTAATGATAAAGAAAGATGAAGCAATAAAAGGAATTCACATTGATAAAGTGGAACACAAGTTTGCAGAATTAGCAGATGAAACACAGTTGTTTAACATTAGCGACAAACTTCAATCTACATGAACTATGGATATAATCAACAGTTTTGGGTAAGGCCTATGGATTGCTTATGAACACCGATGAACACAAACAGTAATGCTCGGAAGTATAGAAAGATCAATAAAACATGTTTTCCTGATCTAAACATGACATGGAACCCTGCTAATTTAACATATTGCGAGTCTAGTTTACTCACGAGTTAGATGAATGCAAAACCAGCTACAAAAAAAGGAAATTACAGTATTAATTAAGATATGGCCCAAATATATTCAGCAGAATAGCGCTTTTAAAGTCTCTTGTCTAACAGATCTTTCGGTTTTTCTGCCCGATCCACCAGAGCGCTTTATACATAATCTTTAAAAGGCGTGCTTTCGGCTTGTTTAGAACGACAAACAAGACAAATTCAGTAGAAAGGCATCCGATAAAGCTACAAAACAAGGTCCATTAGATATACCAGATATACGAAGACATGTAATTGCTCTAAAAGCATTATGGATCAGAAAACTGTTTAATATAAGATATGCAATTGCTCTTGAATTATGTTAGATGAGGATGTTGTCCACATACAATCACACATGGAAATACTAGGCAACGACCATGTATCTCTTCATCGGAAGCAAACAAACAAACAAACAAACACACACACACGAACAAACCTGAATGTAATGGATCAGCAGTTGGACAACATTTCAAAATGAAAGCAAATTTTGGCCGAACATTTTTAAAGCATACGGAACGTTTAATTTTGCATTACACTTAAGAACCCGAGCGAGTTGCTTTCGGAATCTTTCACAATGACTCTACAAGAATGGGTAATGTGATAATAAAGCAGAATAAGTAAATGGAAAAAGGAAGGGATTCCATAAAACATTTTCTTAAAAGAAATGAGTAAATCTTGAGAGACGGTGCATTTCTAACTGATCGTGATTGCTGTGTTGATTTTGATGCTTACAATGGTATGATAGCTTCAGTTCAGCACTTTATTGCGAAGGTAGTTATCATGCAGGCACGTGATATCAACAGTGATGATTTAAAAAATGCCACATGCATTAGGGATTTTTGCTAGTGTACATAAGTCTGCTAAAAATTGTATGCGTTGTTGAAACAGGACGATTTGTTGCCCAACTAGTGTTTAAGGTGGTCTGAAAAACTTAACGATGATAAATCTTTAAAAAAATATTTGAAATAACCCACCTAAAAACGTGCACAAACGAACCACAAGACAAGACACTTTTTGTTTTGTCATTTGAATCGTTTGTCTATGTTGTTTGGCGGAGTTATCTCTAACATTTTTTTAAAAAGATTTGTTTAGATTTCCGCCTGCAATCGTCTCACTTTGCAACTAAACTTTGATATTTCTTGAAAAAGTGTGCCTCTTAAAAAACCCACAGAATGGGAGATGTTGAATATGAAATGAGACAGGGAACAGTAAACAATAAACAGTGAACAAGTAGGGTAACTCTTGCTCCCATAAGAAAACCTAACACAGAGTAACTTTCATTCAAGACTGGCACAGTCTTTTAAACTTTAATAAAGTCAGACAAATACAAAGACGAACGATCTAATAGTGGGGGAAAAAACAAGCGCAGGCCAACAACCCCTCTGTCATCACAGTAATGACTTGGCTAAGATTTGAACGGGGCTGGCTGCTTTAGGGGGGGGGGGGGGTGCTGTTTGATTCTTTTTTGAACCCTTGGTGTGTTCCTATTTGAGGAGCACAGACACAATCAGCCGTGTCTCCCTGATGAGTCCGATCCAGCGGACGAAAGGCCTAAGAACAGGCAATACCAATAGATCTGCCTTCAAAATGGATTACGATGGTTCTCTCATGCAGCTAGTGAAGAGTTTTCATATTTATAATATATTTTCTTAATTTTATGTTCCCATTTTCTTCATCTTCACCCCCCCCCCTCCCTTAAGTTCAAATCTTTGCCAAGTCAAAGCGTGGGCATTCACTTGCATGATGTAAATCAACCATTTCACATGTTCTTTTAATAAATTTGTACGCGAAAAACGCGACGGTCGTTCACACAGACATGTTCATGGTAAACACCTCTATGATCACAACCATCGCGTGGGCTTCTGTCATGGCCCGACCAGAAACAAGCTAACACACAGACACACAGAACACACACACACACACACACACACACACACACACACACACACACACACACACACACACACACACACACACACACACACCGCGCGCGCGCGCGCGAAAATTTTGAATAGGGGAATCGTGAGTATAGAAGGAAATTGTGATTGTAGAAATCGTGATGTGTGAGTTTGTGTGTACGTGAATGTGTGTGTGTGTATATATATATATATATATATGTGTGTGTGTGTGTGAATGTGTGTGTATGTGGTTTGCTGGGTGGTGCATACTTGACTGTGTATGTGTGTGCAGAAGGAACGAACAAAATGGCCATTTTGAAACATTGTCAATGTTGTAATGTTCATGTGTATGATGCTCATGACTGGTTTAAAACGAGCCTTACTATGCGTGCGCACGAAGGTATGAAATGCTGCTAAGGTTGTGTGTGTGTGTGTGTGTGTGTGTGTGTGTGTGTGTGTGTGTGTGTGTGTGTGTGTGTGTGTGTGTGTGTGTGTGTGTGTGTGTCTGTGTGTGTGTGTGTGTGTGTGTGTGTGTTTCAGTTGGCTCGCTGTTTTTCCTTTGTTATTTTTCTATTGTTTTAGATACTTAAATAAACCAAATTGTATTACTACTGGGCAGTAGATATGTAAAAGGCTATTTGTCAATGAAAGGAAAATAATAAATTAATCCCAAGCGAGAATGGGAACAGCAAACGGCAAAAACAATTAAGTACGGTAACTCTTGCTCTCTTGATGAGATGATGATCTCATGATGGGTGTTATTTGCTATTGTCTCCTCTCTCTCTTCTCTCTCTCTCTCTCTTCTCTCTCTCTCTCTCTCTCTCTCTCTCTCTCTCTCTCTCTCTGTGTCATTGTCCTTCTCTCTCTCTCTCTCTCTCCTCTCTCTCTCTCTCTCTCTCTCTCTCTCTCTCTCTCTCTGTCATTGTCCTCTCTCTCTCTCTCTCTCTCTCCTCTCTCTCTCTCTCTCTCTCTCTCTCTCTGTCATTGTCCTTCTCTCTCTCTCTCTCTCTCTCTCTCTTGTCATGTCTTCTCTCTCTCTCTCTCTCTCTCTCTCTTCCTCTCTCTCTCTCCTCTCTCTCTCACTCCTGTCATTGTCCTTCTCTCTCTCTCTCACTCACTCACTCACATCACGCACGCGCTCCATCTCCCTCTCTCACACACAACACACAACACACACACACACACACACACCACACACACACACACACACAACACACACACACACACACACACACACACATACACTCTCTCTCTCTCTCTCTACTCTCTCTCTCTCACACACACACACACACAGAACACAGACACACACACACACACACACAGACACACACAGACACAGACACAGACACACACACACACACACACACACACACACAGACACAGACACACACACACACGCACACACACACACACACACACACACACACACACACCACACACACACACACACACACACACAGATACACACACACACAGACACACAGACACGCACACACAGACACACAGACACGCACACACACACCGCACACACACACACACACACACACACACACACACACACAACACACACACGACACAGACACAGACAGACAACACACACACACACACACACACACACACACACCACCACACCACACACACACACACACACACACACACACACACACACACACACACACACACACACACACACACACACACACACACACACACATCTGCGAGCGGGATCGGCCAGCAGAGAAGTACGCCGCGTTTGTAACTGGTTTGAAACAGAAAACAAACAAACAAACAAACACACACACAAAACATTCACTATCCGGATTGAAGAATCATACAGTAATAGGCTTAGAGAAATAGGACATGGAGGGTTTTTTGTGGGTTTTTTTCTCCTGTCAGAGCGTCTTCTGACATTACACATGCCATTAATCTCTTTTCTTTTTTCTTTTTCCTTCTGATATATTATTCGTTTTTTTTTTCTCTCGCAAAAAAGGGTTAGTACGGCGGGATGATTCTTTCTCTCCTCTTTGTCCTTTCTTTTAGCCAGTCACTTCTTAGTGCTTGTTCTTCTTGGTTCTCCTTGCTTCTCCGACAATCTGTCTTGCTCATTTTATTCCTCCTTTTTCTCTCTTTTCCTTCCGCCACTTCTTCATGCTTGCTCTTCTTGGTTCTTCTTGTTTCTCCGACAATCTGCCTGGCTCATTTTTGTTCGTTCCTTTTCTCTTCTCCTTTTCCTCCTATCTCTTTTTTTTTTCTTCTTCTCTTTGCAACCACACAAGCTGCCGACGAATCGCTGAAATCGTTAGACATCCTTACCACCCCCCCCCCCCCCCCCCCCACCTCCATCTGTCTTCAGAAATGATGGAAACTCTCAGCGCAACCAGTCTCCGTTCCCGCGTAACCCGACCCACCATTACAAATGCATTCTTCTGATTTCTCCGTCCTCCTTTGCCCATCAAGGAAACAAAGTAACAAAGAAACAAACACCATCCCCTCCCCCTCCCCCTCCCCTCCTCCTGTAATTCATTCATGTCGAAGAAAATCACCAGAGAGGTTCCGGTTCCGGGTCATCCGTGCAGCTGTGTTTCGTAGTCAGTGCTCAAATCAAACCTAATTTTTTCTTGTTTCTTGTTTTTCTACTTGAGAAAGGTTTTATCCCTTGTGTATGTGCCACTTCTTTCCCGTCTTATAGCCAAAAAAGAAATTCATGACTAGCATAGTTTTTCCCCTTGACAAAGCTAGAAAAGAAGTTCAAGATCCCTCCTCTCAGCCTTGACCCACTATCCAAGATGGGCCATTGTGTGTTTACATCGTACGTGACTGAACTCCAGTGATTATCACCGACCATCTTTTTGCTTCTCCACCTAGCAAATCCAGATAGAAATACTTTGTCTGCTTCAAACATCGAAGCTTCCCATTGCTGCCAGCCATCAAACAAACATCTGCACCTGTATAGCCTGCTGACTGTGAGTATGTTCCAGTTTGCCTCTCACAATGAAAATGTTATCACCCGGCTGATGCTCATGTCTCTTACCCCACATTATGGATGCAATTTATATCTTGTGCCATCACTATCACTACCATCCTTGTCAGCATGCTCGAGACAGCCAGCTGTGAGTCCGTGACCCATGATGCAGCCACCCTGACAGAACTTTCTAGCTACCACTGTGGTACGTGCGACAAGCCTGTCACAAGTTTCGACCGTGGGGTCGCATGTGAAGGGTGTGGCCAATGGTTCCATGCCGATTGTCAGAGCATTGGAGACTCGTATGAACAACTAGGAGCATCTGATATTATATGGAAATGTTTAGTATGTGACTGTGCAAACTACAGTTTGACAGCTTTCGACCTACATGACGTAGGGAAAACGACTCTGTTCCTCGACTCCTTCCTACCGTCTCCCAAGGGCACCACCTTCAGGCCACTCCACTCCTCCACACCAAGGGCACCACCTTCAGGCCACTCCACTCCTCCACACCAAGGGCACCACCTTCAGGCCACTCCACTCCTCCACACCAAGGGCACCACCTTCAGGCCACTCCACTCCTCCACACCAAGGGCACCACCTTCAGGCCACTCCACTCCTCCACACCAAGGGCACCACCTTCAGGCCACTCCACTCCTCCACACCAACCAGACAGGCCGGCCAGAATAAGCAGAAAAATCGCCCTCTCCGTTTCTTGAATGTAAACGCCCGATCCTGTGTGAAAAACCTTCCAGGTATGTTGAACCTGATTGAGACCACCAAACCGGACGTTATCTTCGTAACAGAGACGAGGCTCGATAGCAGCATTGCCGACAGCGAAATCCTGCCGCCCTACTATAAAGTGTGGAGGTGTGACAGAAACCGTGAGGGTGGAGGTTGCCTAGTCGCAGTTGCCGATCACTTGACCAGCTACAAGGTTCCTGAGCTGACCATCCCTGATTGTGAGCTCGTGTGGGCCAAAATAAAGCTGAAAGGAAGGAAAAGACCTCCTGGTTGCTGCCTACTACAAACCGGACGATGGAGATGAGGACAGCCTAAATCGTTTCTCAGCGTCAGTCCAGCGTGTCTCCTCCCTCAACGCCTACGTGGTGATCGGGGGCGACTTCAACCTGCCCTCCCTCGATTGGACAACATGCAGCCTCAAGACCCCAGTGTCTACCCCAGACTGCACACACAGTTCCTGGACCTCCTCAACGACCAGGGGTTACAGCAGATGGTCACCTTCCCCACCAGAGAGAATAACACCCTCGACCTCTTTGTAACCAATTTTCCCACACTGGTCCCACGCACCGAAGGAGTTCCGGGAATCTCCGATCACTTTGCAGTCTACATGGAGTTCCAGATTCAGCCAGAGCGACGCAACAACACCAGGAGGCTTGTCCCCTGCTACAAGCGAGCAAACTGGCCTGCACTACGCGCTGCTGCTGTAAAACTCGCGGACTCCATCCTTGCCTCCTTCGACACCAGCAGTGACACTGAAGAGATCTGGACTGCGTTTAGGGATGGGCTGCACCAGATCGTCCACTCCCATATCCCGCACATTACTCCAAAGGCCAAGTACGGGAAGCCCTGGGTGGACTACAAGACAAAAGCACTCATCCGTAAGAGAGACAGAGCCTACAAGAGGTGGAAGAAGTCTGGCGACCCAGGACACCTTCAGGAACTTAAACAGCTGAAGCGTCAAGTCCAGCGCCAACTTCGCAGAAATTATTGGATCCATACAGCTCGTCTCATCGAGGACAGCACAAAAGATGGTGGCAGAGTCTCCAAGGCGTTCTGGGGCTACGTGAAAGCCAAGAAGACGGAATCTTCAAACGTCTCTCCCCTGAAAGTTGATGGCCGCCTTGTAACGGACGCCCAAGGTCAGGCTGAGATCCTAAATTGCCAATTTCAATCGGCATTCAGCAAGAGGACACCCTGCACTCCTGAAGACTTTGAAGCCAGGACAGGGCTCAGCCCAAATACCAACGGACCAACGTGCAGCACCATCACTGTCGGGGAAGAGGGCGTCAAGAAGCTGCTGAGGAACCTGAAGTCCAGGAAGGCTCCCGGCCCCGACGGCATCACCCCCAGAATCCTGAAGGAGCTCGCCAGCGAACTCGCACCCGCCCTCACGCTGCTGTGCCAGTCCTCCATCAACTCTGGCACTGTTCCGTTGGACTGGAGGACCGCCCATGTCTCGCCCATCTTCAAGAAAGGCGAACGGTACAGACCAGCAAACTACCGCCCCATCTCTCTGACCAGCGTACCTGGAAAGGTGCTGGAGCATATCATTGTCCACAACATCAATGGACTTCGCAGAGAGCAATAACATCCTCTGCAGGGTCAGCATGGCTTTAGAAAGCAGCGGTCCTGTGTCAGCCAGCTGTTAGGCCTTGTGGATGAGATCACCTACTGCAGGGAGAAAGGCAAGCAAACAGAAATGCTAGTCATGGACTTTGCGAAGGCCTTTGACAAGGTGTCCCACCCACTCCTGACCCACAAGCTACAGCACTATGGAATCACCGGCAACATCAACAACTGGATCCAGAGCTTCCTAAGTGACAGGAGGCAAGCAGTTGTTGTTGATGGCGTCACCTCCACCTTCGTGTCTAGTCTGTAGAGTCAGGAGTCCCCCAGGGCTCTGTCCTCGGCCCATGCCTCTTCCTGCTTTATATTAATGATCTCCCCAAGGGCCTGACCTCCACCGTACGGCTCTTTGCAGATGACACGGCCTGTCACAAGACAATCACCAGAGCCGCCGACCAGCACGATCTGCAGAGAGACCTGGACAAACTTGCTGACTAGGAAGAAAAGTGGCTGATGTCCTTCCACCCGGACAAGTGTGAGGCGCTACACTTTGGCAAGCGATGGCAATATACATACCATCTGAGAGACCACCCACTAAAGTCTTCCAGCGATGCCAAGTACCTCGGTGTCACCATCTCCACCGATCTCAGCTGGAAGAAACACACAAACAACGTCGCCACGAAAGCCAGCAAGACCCTTGGCTTCCTGCGACGAAACTTAAAGGTCGGCTCCATCTCCACCAAAGACCAAGCATACAAGACCATGGTGCGCCCCAGCTGGAATATGCGTGCGAAGTTTGGGATCCGCACACTGACAATAATATACAGTCCCTCGAGAAGATCCAGAGGAGGGCTGCCCGCTGGGTAGTAAACCGCTACCGCCAAACATCGAGCGTCGGAGAAATGCTTGATCAACTGAAATGGACATCACTGGAAGATCGGCGAAGAAGAATCCGCCTGACAACACTGTACAAATACCACCATGGTGACATCACAGTCGAGACCAATCATGCGCCAAGACTCTTGAAAACTGGATACGCCACTCGACACTTTCATGAGCACCAGTATGCCTTGGAGTCCAACAGCAGGAACTATAGAAAACACTCCTTCTTTCCCCGCACCACCAGGGAGTTTAATAGGCTCCCACCTGAGGCAATTCAATCAGCCTCGGTGGTGGACTTTCAGTCCTACCTCTGATTTGCCCCTCCCCCCACTCCCCATTCACCCCCCACACTCCCCGCCCCCATCTCCCCGACCCCTCCCCTCCCACCCATGCCTAGAGTACAAACCCTTCCCACCCACTCCAAAGTAGGACCTACCAAAGTATGGTTAGAGGCCTGAAATAGTGAGTGTGGTGGCCCCCACTTCCCCTGCCCACTGTCCATGCAGTTAGGTAGTGAGCACTGGCTGCATAAACTGACCCAAAACTCCCACAGCAAACCGGAACCCCCCTTGTTGATGCCAGAATCTTCAGCTCGATGAAGGCGGGCAGATAACAAAGAAGAAGAAAGAAGAGAGGACTCTCAAGGGAAGACAACTCCACCAGGGCGGATAATTCGCCAGCAATGCTCGAACACGGAGAGCCAGGCATCATCAACCACTGTCAGAAAATATGGGTGCCGAAAGGAAAGATGCCCGAAAAAACAAACACTTCCAATGCCCTTGAGCCTGACACACAGCCCAGCGAGTCTGTCAAAACCACAGGATCGTTAGAGAACAAACAAGAACGATAACTCTCGCTTCCACGATGAGACAGTTCTGCGCCCATGTTTTCCTAAAGACTGCTGCTTTCGGCATCGACTAGCTTGCCAGAAATGCAGACAGAAAGCGCACACAACAAACAAAGGGAGCTCTTTAAAAAAAAAAGCAAAAAAAAAAAAAAAAAAAAGGAAGTTTCATGCTCTCACATTCACTCTGTACCCGACACATGTACATAGGTTACCTGTATTTGTGTTCTATTGTGCTCTCAGGTTGACAATGTTGAAGATCAAGAGCTATGTCGGTCTTGAATAAATATGAATGTGTGTTTGCATATATATATATATGTTTTTAGTTGTTGTTGCCGTGTGCGTCTGTCCATTCTGTGTTCATATATTATTACGTGAGCTTGATCAGAATCATCAGCTTTGATGAACTTGAGTGGAGAACTAAATCCGATATAATGCTACTTTTCCTGACGATCTTTGGTTTTAAAAAAAAATTTCAATCCAGTTTTGACAGTTCTGCTATTACTTGACCATACTTCTTTTCAGTTCATTACCTACCTAGAGAATATAAGACTGAAAACGCTTCTGAACCTCTACCTTCATAGCTATTGGATAACAACATTAACGGCCACAATGCTGATGCTCACGGTGATAACAATATTGATACTGCTACTTCTACTGCTGCTATACTGCTACTTCCACCTCCATTACTACTTCTGTTTCTACTACTACAGCTGTTACCATTGCTTCTTTTTTGTCATCTCCTCCTCCTCCTCCTTTTTTTTCTACAGTGCATTATTTTGCACCACACACACACACACACACACACACACACACACACACACACACACACACACACACACACACGCATGTACACACACACACACACACACACACACACACACACACACACACACACACACACACACACACACGCATGCACACACACATACACACAAACACACACACATACGCACACACACACACACATACACACATAAGAATGTACACACACAACACACACACACACACACACACACACACACACACACACACACACACACAGGCGCGCGCGCGCGCGCGCGCGCACGCACGCACGCACGCACGCACGCACGCACGCACGCACGCACACACACACACACACACACATACACACACATTATATAACTCAAAACATTCGCAGGCAGACACATACAGCAGGGGAGAAGGGGGGGGGGGATGGGTGGAAAAGAGGGAAGTGAGACTGGGAAAAGGACAGTCTGACGGCTGATAGACTGGGAAAAGGACAGTCTGACGGCTGATAGACTGGGAAAAGGACAGTCTGACGGCTGATAGACTGGGAAAAGGACAGTCTGACGGCTGATAGACTGGGAAAAGGACAGTCTGACGGCTGATAGACTGGGAAAAGGACAGTCTGACGGCTGATAGACTGGGAAAAGGACAGTCTGACGGCTGATAGACTGGGAAAAGGACAGTCTGACGGCTGATAGACTGGGAAAAGGACAGTCTGACGGCTGATAGACTGGGAAAAGGACAGTCTGACGGCTGATAGACTGGGAAAAGGACAGTCTGACGGCTGATAGACTGGGAAAAGGACAGTCTGACGGCTGATAGACTGGGAAAAGGACAGTCTGACGGCTGATTTTTAGAGTCCAGTCTTTTTTCAACACAGTGGAACAGGTCTTTGTTTTTACAGAGTGGGACAGGTCTTTGTTTTTACAGAGTGGGACAGGTCTTTGTTTTTACAGAGTGGGACAGGTCTTTGTTTTTACAGAGTGGGACAGGTCTTTGTTTTTACAGAGTGGGACAGGACGATCATTTCAAGTACAATTTAGAAAGAGAGGGGGTTAGTTACCGCCAAGGACATAGACAAACAAAGTACAGGACAAGACACGATGCATTTCGACCTCTCGGGTCTTCTTCAGGTGAAAACAAATAACATTTAGGAATAAATGGGCAAAAACAAATACCATTTTGATCGTGCGCCGAATATGACAAGATAAGTGGTTTCTCGTTCTTCGTTTTCACTGTCCTAAATATTATTTGTTTTTGCCTGAAGAAGCCACAAGAGGTCGAAATGCATAGTGTCTTGTCCTGTACTTTGTTTGGCTATGTCCTTGGAGGTAAATAACCCCCTCTCTTTCTAAAGTTTGCTTCATTTTCCGCCCTCAGTCATTCCGTTTTGAAAGTACCATTTCAAGTATGTTAGCAGGAGAAAGAGAAGGAGCATTATCTAGCAGCGGAATACTTAAATCTGGAATTTCTGAAGCAGAAAGGAACTGACAGAGAACAAAACAGAACTGGAGGGGTGTAGAGCTGAAGTCGCAGACAAGCAAAGTTGTGACTGCCTTGATATGAGAGAGCATCGATCTATATTTCATCCTCAGTGAGATAAGATCAAAGAGTATTGATCATATATTTCATCCTCAGTGAGATAAGATCAAAGAGTATTGATCTTATATTACATCCTCAGTGAGCTTAGAGACAGGAAGAGTTGTGATTGCATTTAGACCATAGAGTGTTGATAAAATACTTGATCCTGAGTGTGAGAAAAGAAAGTTTTATTGTGACTGCACCCATATCACAGAGTATTGATCTGATACTTTACCCTGAGTGAAACAAGAGGCTGGGAACAGTTGTGACGGCATTGATACCACAGTGTACTGATCTTACAGTTTATCGGTGGAGAAGAGATAGGACGTACTGTGAATGCATCAATTAGCAGACAGCATTGTCAGAGAGACTAACGGAGGGGAGTGATGCGATCCGAGGTAAGCTAAGCTAATGTTGCTTATAGCCCAGCCGACCGCAAAGGGCCATATCAGGGGCTGTCACCTCGAGTGATGCGATCAGATATTTCCGTTCTGAGCACAAGTCGTGACATGGAATTTGGCACTCGTCTGAGGGAGTGGAAAGGTGACACAGGCAAACCAGACAGGCGAGACTTTACTCGTCTGACGGAGTGGAAAGGTGACACAGGCAAACCAGACAGGCGAGACTTCACTCGTCTGACGGAGTGGAAAGGTGACACAGGCAAACCAGACAGGCGAGACTTCACTCGTCTGACGGAGTGGAAAGGTGACACAGGCAAACCAGACAGGCGAGACTTCACTCGTCTGACGGAGTGGAAAGGTGACACAGGCAAACCAGACAGGCGAGACTTCACTCGTCTGACGGAGTGGAAAGGTGACACAGGCAAACCAGACAGGCGAGACTTCACTCGTCTGACGGAGTGGAAAGGTGACACAGGCAAACCAGACAGGCGAGACTTCACTCGTCTGACGGAGTGGAAAGGTGACACAGGCAAACCAGACAGGCGAGACTTCACTCGTCTGACGGAGTGGAAAGGTGACACAGAGAGATGGAGACAGACGGGTGAAAAGCAGGATTGGGAGGTATCAGAGAGAAAAAACAAACTATCCTCAAACAGTACGTGCTGGTAGACAGCATCATACTGAAGCAGAAAGTAGCCCCATTGAAGACATTGCTGGTAGACAGCATCATACTGAAGCAGAAAGTAGCTACATTGAAGACATTGCTGATTGAAAGCATCATACTGAAGCAGAAAGTAGCTACATTGAAGACATTGCTGATAGAAAGCATCATACTGAAGCAGAAAGTAGCTACATTGAAGACATTGCTGATAGAAAGCATCATACTGAAGCAGAAAGTAGCTACATTGAAGACATTGCTAATAGAAAGCATCATACTGAAGCAGAAAGTAGCTACATTGAAGACATTGCTGATAGAAAGCATCAGACTGAAGCCGAAAGTAGCCCCATTGAAGACATTGCTGGTAGACAGCATCATACTGAAGCAGAAAGTAGCCCCATTGAAGACATTGCTTGTAGACAGCATCATACTGAAGCAGAAAGTAGCCACATTGAAGACATTGCTGATAGAAAGCATCATACTGAAGCGGAAAGTAGCCCCATTGAAGACATTGCTGATAGAAAGCATCATACTGAAGCAGAATGTAGCCCCATTGAAGACATTGCTGATAGAAAGCATCATACTGAAGCAGAAAGTAGCCCCATTGAAAGCAGAAAGTAGCCCCATTGAAGACATTGCTGATAGAAAGCATCATACTGAAGCAGAAAGTAGCCCCATTGAAAGCAGAAAGTAGCCCCATTGAAGACATTGCTGATAGAAAGCATCATACTGAAGCAGAAAGTAGCCCCATTGAAGACATTGCTGATTGAAAGCATCATACTGAAGCAGAAAGTAGCTACATTGAAGACATTGCTGATAGAAAGCATCATACTGAAGCAGAAACTAGCCACATTGAAGCCATTGCTGATAGAAAACAACATCCTGAAGCAGAAACTAGCCACATTGAAGACATTGCTGGTAGAAAGCGTCATACTGAAGCAGAAACTAGCCACATTGAAGACATTGCTGGTAGAAAGCATCAGACTGCAGCAGAAATTAGTCACATTGAAGACATTGCTGGTAGAAAGCATCAGACTGAAGCAGAAAGTAGCCACATTGAAGACATTGCCGGCAGACAGCATCACACTGCAGCAGAAACTAGTCACATAGAAGACATTGCTGGTAGACAGCATCACACTGCAGCAGAAACTAGCCACATTGAAGACATTGTAAATGCGAGCTTTTGGGGCTGACGAGCAAAATATAAAGTTGAAGACACGTCTACAGAAATCCGAACACCAGCGACAGGCGAATAACATTCCAGAGAAAAGGATGAATGTCATGGTACCAATGGAAACTGTCTCAGTGTTTCAGAAGTGAGGGCTACAGCAGCTGTGGGTAAAACTGAGCAGCGCCCTCAATAAACCAGTTCAGCACGGAGGAGCCTCAGTAAACCAGCTCAGCACGGAGGAGCCGCAGTAAACCAGTTCAGCACAGAGGAGCCTCAGTAAACCAGTTCAGCACGGAGGAGCCTCAGTAAACCAGTTCAGCACAGAGGAGCCTCAGTAAACCAGTTCAGCATGGAGGAGCCTCAGAAAACCAGTTCAGCACAGAGGAGCCTCAGTAAACCAGTTCAGCATGGAGGAGCCTCAGTAAACCAGTTCAGCATGGAGGAGCCTCAGTAAACCAGTTCAGCACGGAGGAGCCTCCGTAAACCAGTTCAGCACGGAGGAGCCTCAGTAAACCAGTTCAGCGTGGAGGAGCCTCAGTAAACCAGTTCAGCACGGAGGAGCCTCAGTAAACCAGTTCAGCACGGAGGAGCCGCAGTAAACCAGTTCAGCATGGAGGAGCCTCAGTAAACCAGGTCAGCGCGGAGGAGCCTCAGTAAACCAGTTCAGCATGGAGGAGCCTCAGTAAACACGTTCAGCACGGAAGAGCCTCAGTAAACCAGTTCAACAGAGAGGAGCCTCAGTAAATAGTTCAGCACGGAGGAGCCTCAGTAAACCAGTTCAGCACGGAGGATCCTCAGTAAACCAGTTCAGCACGGAGGAGCCTCAGTTGACCAGTTCAGCACGGAAGAGCCTCAGTAAACCAGTTCAGCACAGAGGAGCCTCAGTAAACCAGTTCAGCACGGAGGAGCCGCAGTAAACCAGTTCAGCATGGAGGAGCCTCAGTAAACCAGTTCAGCGCGGAGGAGCCTCAGTAAACCAGTTCAGCATGGACGAGCCTCAGTAAACCAGTTCAGCATGGAGGAGCCTCAGTAAACCAGTTCAGCATGGAGGAGCCTCAGTAAACCAGTTCAGCATGGAAGAGCCTCAGTAAACCAGTTCAGCACAGAGGAGCCTCAGTAAAGCAGTTTAGCACGGAGGAGCCTCAGTAAACCAGTTCAGCACAAAGGAGCCTCAGCAAACCAGTTCAACACGGAGGAGCCTCAGTAAACCAGTTCAGCATGGAGGAGCCTCAGTAAACTAGATCAGCACGGAGGAGCCTCAGTAAACCAGTTCAGCAAACAGTCAACCAGTTCAGCATGGAGGAGTCTCAGTAAACCAGTTCAGCACGGAGGAGCCTCAGTCAACCAGTTCAGCAGGGAGGATCCTCAGTAAACCAATTCAGCACAGAGGAGCCTCAGTTTACCAGTTCAGCACGGAAGAGCCTCAGTCAACCAGTTCAGCACAGATGAGCCTCAGTAAACCAGTTCAGCAAGGAGGAGCCTCAGTAAACCAGTTCAGCATGGAGGAGCCTCAGTAAACCAGTTTAGCACGGAGGAGCCTCAGTAAACCAGTTCAGCACGGAGGAGCCTCAGTAAACCAGTTCAGCATGGAGGAGCCTCAGTAAACCAGTTCAGCACAGAGGAGCCTCAGTAAACCAGTTCAGCATGGAGGAGCCTCAGTAAACCAGTTCAGCACGGAGGAGCCTCAGTAAACCAGTTCAGCAAACAGTAAACCAGTTCAGCGTGGAGGAGCCTCAGTAAACCAGTTCAGCACGGAGGAACCTCAGTAAACCAGTTCAGCATGGAGGAGCCTCAGTAAACCAGTTCAGCACAGAGGAGCCTCAGTAAACCAGTTCAGCACAAAGGAGCCTCAGTAAACCAGTTCAGCACGGAGGAGCCTCAGTAAACCAGTTCAGCATGGAGGAGCATCAGTAAACCAGTTCAGCATGGAGGAGTCTCAGTAAACCAGTTCAGCACAGAGGAGCCTCAGAAAACCAGTTCAGCGCGGAGGATCCTCAGTAAACCAGTTCAGCACGGAGGAGCCTCAGTAAACCAGTTCAGCACGGAGGAGCCTCAGTAAACCAGTTCAGCATGGAGGAGCCTCAGTAAACCAGTTCAGAACGGAGGAGCCTCAGTAAACCAGTTCAGCACGGAGGAGCCTCAGTAAACCAGTTCAGCACGGAGGAGCCGCAGTAAACCAGTTCAGCATGGAGGAGCCTCAGTAAACCAGTTCAGCGCGGAGGAGCCTCAGTAAACCAGTTCAGCATGGACGAGCCTCAGTAAACCAGTTCAGCATGAAGGACCTCAGTAAACCAGTTCAGCACGGAGGAGCCGCAGTAAACCAGTTCAGCATGGAAGAGCCTCAGTAAACCAGTTCAGCACAGAGGAGCCTCAGTAAACCAGTTCAGCATGGAGGAGCCTCAGTAATCCAGTTCAGCACAGAGGAGCCTCAGTTGACCAGTTCAGCACGGAAGAGCCTCAGTAAACCAGTTTCAGCACAGAGAGCCTCAGTAAACCATTCAGCACGGAGGAGCCGCAGTAAACCAGTTCAGCATCGCGGAGCCTCAGTAAACCAGTTCAGCGCGGAGGAGCCTCAGTAAACAGTTCAGCATGGACGAGCCTCAGTAAACCAGTTCAGCATGGAGGAGCCTCAGTAAACCAGTTCAGCATGGAACAGCCTCAGTAAACCAGTTCAGCACAGAGGAGCCTCAGTAAACCAGTTCAGCACGGAGGAGCCTCAGTAAACCAGTCAGCACAAAGGAGCGTCAGCAAACCAGTGCAACACGGAGGAGCCTCAGTAAACCAGTTCAGCATGGAGGAGCCTCAGTAAACCAGATCAGCACTGAGGAACCTCAGTAAACCAGTTCAGCAAACAGTCAACCAGTTCAGCATGGAGGAGCCTCAGTAAACCAGTTCAGCACGGAGGAGCCTCAGTAAACCAGTTCAGCAGGGAGGAGCCTCAGTAAACCAGTTCAGCACAGAGGAGCCTCAGTTTACCAGTTCAGCACGGAAGAGCCTCAGTAAACCAGTTCAGCCCAGAGGAGCCTCAGTAAACCAGTACAGCAAGGAGGAGCCTCAGTAAACCAGTTTAGCACGGAGGAGCCTCAGTAAACCAGTTCAGCACGGGAGCCTCAGTAAACCAGTTCAGCATGGAGGAGCCTCAGTAAACCAGTTCAGCACGGGAGCCTTAGTAAACCAGTTCAGCATGGAGGAGCCTCAGTAAACCAGTTCAGCACGGAGGAGCCTCAGTAAACCAGTTCAGCAAACAGTAAACCAGTTCAGCATGGAGGAGCCTCAGTAAACCAGTTCAGCACGGAGGAACCTCAGTAAACCAGTTGAGCAGGGAGGAG
>CM031611.1:265247-270247 GCA_018398815.1 Conus ventricosus
CTGTCTGTCTCTCTCTCTCTCTCTCTCTCTCCTCTCTCTCTCTCTCTCTCTCTCTCTCCTCTCTCTCTCTCTCTCTCTCTCTCTCTCACTCTGTGTGTGTGTGCGCGCGCGCGCGCGCGTGTGTGTGCGTGTGTGTGTGTGTGTGTGCGTGCGTGCGTGCGTGCGTGCGTGCGTGCGTGCGTGAGTGCGTGCGTGCGTGTGTGTGTGTGTGTGTGTGTGTGGTGTGTGTGTGTGTGTGTGTGTGTGTGAGTGTGTGTGTGTGTGTTGTGTATGTGTATTGTGTGAGTATGTGTGTGTATGTGTGTGTATGCATGGTGTGTGCGTGTGTTTATGTGGGGGGGGGGGGGGGAGAGGGGTATGGTACTAACAGTCAGTACAAGATTACCAAATCAGCCTGATTTACCAATGCTCCATAAAGAAGCCACAACACCAGTGAACTCTATGAACTGTGGAAAGGCTGCAGGCACTGACACCATCTGAAGGCTGCAGGCATGGACACCATCTGAAGGCTGCAGGCATGGACACCATCTGAAGGCTGCAGCCATGGACACCATCTGAAGGCTGCAGGACATGGACACCATCTGAAGGCTGCAGGCATGGACACCATCTGAAGGCTGCAGGCATGGACACCATCTGAAGGCTGCAGGCATGGACACCATCTGAAGGCTGCAGGCATGGACACCCTCTGAAGGCTGCAGGCATGGACACCATCTGAAGGCTGCAGGCATGGACACCATCTGAAGGCTGCAGGCATGGACACCGTCTGAAGGCTGCAGGCATGGACACCATCTGAAGGCTGCAGGCATGGACACCATCTGAAGGCAGCAGGCATGGACACCATCTGAAGCTACAGGCATAGGACACCATCTGAAGGCTACAGGCATGGACACCATCTGAAGGCTGCAAGCATGGACACCATCTGAAGGTGCAGGTTGGACACACTGAAAGGCGCATGGACACCATCTGAAGGCTGCAGGCATGGACACCATCTGAAGCTGAAGGCATGGACACCATCTGAAGCTGCAGGCACTGACACCATCTGAAGGCTGCGGCATGGACACCATCTGAAGACTGCAGGCATGGACACCATCTGAAGGCTGCAGGCATTGACACCATCTGAAGGCTGCAGGCATGGACACCATCTGAAGGCTGCAGGCATGGACACCATCTGAAGGCATGCAGGCATGGACACCATCTGAAGGATGCAGGCATGGACACCATCTGAAGGCTGCAGGCATACAACCAATCTGAAGGCTGCAGGCATGGACACCATCTGAAGGCTGCTGGCATGGACACCATCTGAATGCTGCAGGCATGGACAACATCTGAAGGCTGCAGGCACAGACATCATCTGAAGGCTGCAGGCATGGACACCATCTGAAGGCTGCAGGCATTGACACCATCTGAAGGCTGCAGGCATTGACACCACTGAAGGCTGCAGGCATGGACACCATCTGAAGGCTACAGGCATGGACACTCTGAGTGCAGGCCGGACACCATCTGAAGGCTGCAGGCATGGACACCATCTGAAGCTGCAGGCATGGACACCATGTGAAGGCTGCGGCATGGACACCATGTGAAGGCTCAGGCATGGACACCATCTGAAGGCTGCAGCATGACACCATCTGAAGGCTGCATGGACACATCGAAGGCTGCAGTCATGGACCATGAAAGCTGCAGGCATGGACACCATCTGAAGGCTGCTAGCATGGACACCATCTGAAGGCTGCTGGCATTGGACACCATCTTGAAGGCTGCAGGCATGACACCATCTGAAGGCTGCAGGCACTGACACCATCTGAAGGCTGCAGGCACTGACACCATCTGAAGGCTGCAGGCATGACACCATCTGAAGGCTGCAGGCACGGACACCATCTGAAGGCTAAGCATGGACACATCTGAACTTCAGGCCGGAGACCTTGAAGGTCTGCAGGCACTGGACACCATTTTGAAGGCTGCAGGCATTACACCATCTGAACCCTGCAGCATGGACACCATCTGAAGTCTGCAGGCATGGACACCATCTGAAGGCTGCAGGCATGGACACCATCTGAAGGCTGCAGGCATGACCACTGAAGGCTGCAGGCATGACACCATCTAAAGCTCAGGCATGCACCACTGAAGGCTGCTGCATGACCATCTGAAGACATGCTGGCATGGCCACCATCTGAAGGCAGCAGCTAGGACACATCTGAAGGCTGCAGGCATGACATACATCTGAAGTCTGCAGGCATGGACACCATCTGAAGGCTGCAGGCACTGACACATCTGAAGGCTGAAGGCTGGTCACCAGCTGAAGGTGCAGGCATTGACACCATCGTAAAGGCTGCAGGCATGGCACACCACTGAAGGCTGCAGCATGGACACCATCGAAGGTGCAGGCATGACTCACTGAAGGCTGCAGGCATGCACCATCTAAGGTGCAGCATGGGCACCATCCTGCAATGGCCGGCATTGACACATCTGAAGGTGCAGGCATGACACCATCTAAGGTTGCAGCTATGGCCCATCTGAAGTGCAGGCATTGACACATCGAAAGCTGCAGGCATGGACCCATTGAGCTGCGCATGGACACATCGAAGGCTGCAGCATGGACTCTGAAGCTGCAGGCATGGACAACCATCTGAAGGGCAATGGACACCATCTGAAGCTTCAGCATGACACCACTGAGCTGCTGGCATGGACACCATCTGAAGACTGCTGGCAGGCACCTCTGAAGCTGCCAGGCAGGACACATCTGAAGCTGCAGGCACTGACATCCATCTGAAGGCTGCAGGCATGATCACCATTAGGCTGGAGGCACTGCAACCATCTGAAGGCTGAGGCATGGCACCATGAAAGGCTGCAGGCATGTGACCCATCGGAAGCTGCAGGAATGGATCATCTGAAGGGTGCGCATGGACACCATCTGAAGCTGCAGCATGGACACCATCTGAAGGTGCAGGCATTGACACCATTGAGGGTCTGCAGCATTGACACCATCTGAAGGCCTGCAGGCATGCCCATCTGAAGCTGCAGCATGGACCCATCTGAACTGCAGCATTGACCTCACTGAAGCTGCAGGCAGACACCATCTGAAGCTGCGCATGGACACCGATGAAGCTGCAGGCATGGACAATCTGAAGCTGCAGTCCATTGACGCCAATGAAGCTGAGGAAATGGAAGAACCATCGAGGCTGCAGGCATGACAACCATTGAAGCCTCAGGCATGGAAACACCATCTGAAGGTGCAGGCATGACACCATCTGAAAGGCTGCAGGCATGGACACCATCTGAAGGCTGCAGGCATGGATACCATTGAAGGCTGCAGGCACTGACACCATCTGAAGGCTGCAGGCATGGACACTATCTGAAGCTGCAGGCATGGACACCATCTGAAGGCTGCAGGAATTGACACCATCTGAAGGCTGAAGGCATGGACACCATTTAAGGCTGCAGGCATTGGGCACCATCTGAAGGCTGCAGGCATGGACACCATCTGAAAGGGTGCAGGCACTGACACCATCTGAAGGCTGCCGGCATGGACACCATTGAAGGCTGCAGGCTAGGGATCCTGCAATCCATAATATTTAGCTGGGGATCCTGCAATCCATTAATATCAGCTAGGGATCCTGAAATCCCTTAATATCAGCTAGGGATCCTGGGAATCCATACATTCATTCGGAGATCTTGCAACCATACATATCAGCTGGGGGTCCTGCAATACATTAATATCTACTGGGGATCCAGCAATCCATTAATATCTACAAGGGGTCCCGCAATCCAGTAATATCAGCTAGGGATCCTGCAATCCACTAATATCACCTAGGGATCCTGCAATCCGTTGATATCAGCTAGGGATCCTGCAATCCATGAACATCAGCTAGGGATTCTACAATCTCTAATATCAGCTAGGGATCCTGAAATCCATTCACATCAGCTAGGGATTCCGCAATCCATTCACATCAGCTAGGGATCCTGCAATTCATTAATATCAGCTAGGGATCCTGCAATCCTTTCATATCAGCTAGGGATCCTGCAATCCATTCATAATAGCTGGAGATTCTGCAATCCATTAACATCAGCTAGGATCCTGCAATCCATTCATGTCAGCTAGGGATCCTGTAATCCGTTCATATTAGCTAGGGATCCTGCAATCCATTAATATCGGCTAGGGATCATGCAATCCATTAATATCGGCTAGGGATCCTGCAATCCATTAATATCAGCTAGGGATCCTGCAATCCATTCATGTCAGCTAGGGATCCTGCAATCCATTAATATCAGTTAGGGATCCTGCAATCCATTAATATCAGTTAGGGATCCTGCAATCCATTCATATCAGCTGGGGATCCAAACCAGAAATCCTCACGAGGGCAGCAGAAGCAACGTCAGCACTGTACAGAATGAAGCTGTATGGAAATAGAACAACGTCAGCACTGTACAGAATGAAGCCTCTATGGAAATAGAAGAACAAGGTCAGCACTGTTCAGAAGGAAGCTGTATGGAAATAGAAGAATAACGTCAGCACTGCACAGAATGAAGTTGTATGGAAATAGAACAACAACATCAGCCTTGTACAGAATGAAGCTGTATGGAAATTGAAGAATAATGTCAGCACTGTACAGAATGAAGCCTCTATGGAAATAGAACAACAACATCAGCCTTGTACAGAATAAGACTGTATAGAAATAGAAGAACAACATCAGCACTGTACAGAATGAAGCTGTATGGAAATAGAAGAACAACGTCAGCACTGTACAGAATGAAGCTGTATGGAAATAGAAGAACAACATCAGCACTGTACAGAATGAAGCTGTATGGAAATAGAAGAACAACGTCAGCACTGTACAGAATGAAGCTGTATGGAAATAGAAGGATAACGTCAGCACTGTACAGAATGAAACCTCTATGGAAATAGAAGAATAACGTCACCACTGTTCAGAAGGAAGACTGTATGGAAATAGAAGAACAACATCAGCACTGTACAGAATGAAGCTGTATGGAAATAGAAAAACAAC
>CM031611.1:275247-295247 GCA_018398815.1 Conus ventricosus
GGTGTTTTTTTTTTGTTTGTTCTCCAGGGGTGCCGTTTAGATCGGACAGTTTGAGAGTTAAATGACGTGACTTTCAGATCGTCTGAATGTGACTTTGTTCCACAAGCCCTGCGATTTCATCGGACATTTCGAGAGCTAAGAAGTGCCTGACTTATTCCAACTTCTCCGAAATCAACGAAGCTAGGCCAGTGTTGTTATGGGACACCTCCACACTCGGATGAAAAGGCTGGTAAACATCGTCTGCACTTAGACGCAGGATAGGTTTCAAATGGGCCTTTCAGTCGAGCACGGAGAAATATAAGGAAAAGCGAGCATTAAAGAAATGCGTGTAACTGTAAACCTTGAGTCTCCTTCACGGGCGACTACGGCTGGTCATGAGCAAACGACCCAAGGTCACCCCCAGCAGTCACAGTCACCTGAGAGCAAGACGAGACCGCTGATGTTACTGCCTCGGTGCTGGCATCCCCCAAGGAGACCGATCCCCAACACGTTGCCCTTGAGGAGGTCACAGTCGCCCCGTGGGAGAGATGAAGTCACCCCCTAGGAGACCGATCCCCAACATGTTGCCCCTTGAGGAGGTCACAGTCGCCCCATGGGAGAGATGAAGTCACCCCCTAGGAGACCGACCCCAACATGTTGCCCCTTGAGGAGGTCACGGTCGCCCCGTGGGAGAGATGAAGTCACCCCCTTAGGAGACCGACCCCCAACACGTTGCCCCTTGAGGAGGTCACAATCGCCCGTGGGAGAGATGAAGTCACCCCCTTAGGAGACCGACCCCAACACGTTGCCCCTTGAGGAGGTCACATCGCCCCGTGGGAGATATGAAGTCACCCCCTTAGGAGACCGACCCCAACACGTTGCCCCTTGAGGAGGTCACAATCGCCCCGTGGGAGAGATGAAGTCACACCCTTAGGAGACCGACCCCCAACACGTTGCCCCTTGAGGAGGTCACAATCGCCCCGTGGTAGAGATGAAGTCACCCCCTTAGGAGACCGACCCCCCAACACGTTGCCCCTTGAGGAGGTCACAATCGCCCCGTGGGAGAGATGAAGTCACCCCCTTAGGAGACCGACCCCCAACACGTTGCCCCTTGAGGAGGTCACAATCGCCCCGTGGGAGAGATGAAGTCACCCCTTAGGAGACCGACCCCCAACACGTTGCCCCTTGAGGAGGTCACAGTCGCCCCGTGGGAGAGATGAAGTCGTATGCACCTGAGATTCCTGATTGCCCTCGCTGACTGAAGTAGTTGAACCGTAAGTGTTGTGGGTGTTGTGGTTGTGTGGTGTTGTGGTGTCGTGTTGTGGTAGTGCGTGGGTGAAGTGTGTGAGAGAGAGGAGAGAGAGGAGTGAGGAGTGAGTGTGTGGTGTGGTGTGGGGTGGGGGTGTGTGTGTGTGTGTGTGTGTGTGTGTGGTTGCTGCTGTCTGTCTGTCTGTGCGTGTGTGTGTTGTGAGTGAGGTGTGTTGTGTGTGTGTGTGGTGTTGTGTGTGTGTGGTGTGTGTGTGTGTGTGTGTGTGTGTGTGTGTGTGTGTTCATCGCTGCATGTGCGATGCTTGTTTCCTTGTTTGGGGGCCGTCTGGTTGACTAGTTAATTGGCTGATTAGCTATTTGGTGGGGGTTAACTGCTGATTAGTTGGTAAACTCAAAGCCACCCTACCATTGGATTAATTCGAAGGTCAGATCTAAGTTACCTTTCATGGCTACTGAGGACCCTTTCCTAAATGTTCCGTTTTTATTGATGTACCATTTGTTTTATTTTATTCACTTGCTTGCTATTTTTTCTTTGCTTTCTTTTTCTTTGGACGGGTATTTTGCTTTTTAATATTTTGTCGATTTATTTCAGCCCAGTCGGTTGGTTCGTTCCTCGTGTTCTCTTTTCCTTCATGCAAATACTGACAGAGATTCTTTTGTGCTTTTAATCATTTGGTCTATACTTTGCTTTCGTTCCTGCAAACTAGCATGTTTGCTTGCCTTCTTTGGCTTTTTTTTGCCCTGTGATTGAGTGTAGCCGTGATAATGATTTTACTGGTCAGCTTGGTTTGAAACATGATTTGGGCCTGTTCTGTTAATGCCTACTCTACATTTGAAATTTGACCGGAATCGTTAGTTTCATCGCCTGATTTCTGATTCCAAAGATCATCGCTTCCCAATTACACAAGAAGTTGATTTTGTATATTTTTGCTTACCAGGTACCGAGGAACACTTGAAATAACTCCAAAACAAGTAGCTGCAATTTTTCTTATTATCTCTTTGAAAGTTGACATTATTTCTGTTTTGTTTTTTTGTTTTTTGGTTCTTGTTTACTCTCTCTCTCCCTCTCTCCTCTCTCTCTCCTCCTCTCTCTCTCTCTCTTCTCTCTCTCTCTCTCTCTGTTTATTTTTTTTAAACCTGTGTAATTGTCAGGGGAAGAAAAAATTAATGATTTTCAACAATAAAACCCCAATAAACAATTAACAGGTGGGGTAACTCTTGCGCCCACAAGAAACATAACCCCAAAAGGGGAATGCTGCTTACGACACCGAATCCCTAGCAGACATGACCAGCACAGAGCACACACACACAACAAACGAGGAAACATCCCCAAAAAAAGGATGCTCCAAGCTTGAATAACCAAATTTTCATTGGATTTTATAAATTGATCCTCTCTCACCCCTGTCCTGCTCTCTCGTTCTCCTCTCTGTCTCGTCTCTCTCTGTCTCTCTCTCCTCTCTCTCTCTCTCTCTCTCTTCTCTCTTTCTCTCTCAGGTGGTGTGTGTGTGTGGTGTTGTGTGTGTGTGTGTTTGTGGGGTGTGTTTTGTTAGGCCCGGAAATGCAAAGTTGAATGCGCTCCCTTCATTAACAAAAGCTAGGTTTCGATGAACGATCAGTGACACTGAGATAAAAACTTCACCTCCGCTATCCTCCCCTTCCCCACTCCCCTCCCCCGCTCTCCTTTTTTCTTCCCCCCCCCCCCCCCCCCCCCCCCCCCCCCCCCCCCCCCCCCCCCCCCCCCCCCCCCCCCCCCACCCCCCCCCCCCTCCTCCACGCGTTTCCCCCTTTTGTTTGAGCACCCTGCGTGATTTTACCGCCCTTTTTTTTAAAGCGGTATTTGTGTTAAAAGAATACAGCCAAGTATTGTGACAGGGGCCCTTTGTCTGAACGGGCTTGAGCTCCAAGTCCTGGCAAAGGGTTTGCAACGTGGAGGCAGAGGAGAACAAAGTGCAGTTTGAAAAAAACAAAACTGAAACAGAACAAAACAAAAAAAAAACACAACTGAAGTGCAGTCAAGAAAAAAAATCAAGTCAAACACAAAACACAAACCAAACCAAACCAAAGTAAGACAAAAAAAACAGAACAATGCAAAATCAAAAACCCAAAAAACCCAAAACCCCAAAAAAGAACAGAACAGAACAGAACAGAAGAGAATAGAACAGAACAGAACAAACAGAACAAAAACAAACAGAACAGAAACAGAAAGAAATAGAACAGAACAACCAGACAAGGCACAAACCCAGCAAGGAGACAAACACCCTTTCCCCAAGAGAAATACAGAGAAAAACGAACCCTGCTTTTAAAATAAAAAGGGGGGGGGGGGAAAAAAAAGGGGGGGGGGGGGCCCCCCCCCTTTTTTTTCCCCCCCTTTTTAAAAAATTTTAAAATTTTTAAGGGTTTCCCGGGGGGGGTTTTTTTTTTTTTTTTTAGGGGGTTTTTTTTCCTTTTGGGTTAAAAAACCCTTTTTTAAAGGTTTTTTAAAGGGGGTTTAAAAAAAAAAAAACCCCTTTACCCTTTCCCGGTTTTTAAAAAAGGCCATTTTTTTAAAAAGGGTTTTAAAAAAAAAGGGGGGAAAATTTTTCCCCTTAAAAAAGGGGGGGGGGGGGGGAAAAAAAATAAAAAAAAACAAAAATTTTTTTTAAAAATTTTGGTTTCCCCAAAAGGGGGAAAGGCCCCCCCCCGGGGGAAAACCCCGGGAAAAAATTTTTTTTTTGGGGGGGGGAAAAAAAAAAAACCCCCTTTTTGGGGGGGTTTTTTTTGGGGGGAAAAAAAAAAGGGCCCCCCCCCGGGGGGGTTTTTTAAAGGCCCCCCGGGGGGGGCCCCCCGGGGGGGGGCCCCAAAGGGCCCCGGGGGTTTTTTTTGGGGAAGGGTTTTTTTGGGGGGGGGAAAAAAAAGGGTTTTCCCCTTGGGGAAAGGGGGGGAAAATTTTTGGGGGGGCCCCCCCAAATTTTTTAAAAAAAACCAAAAAAAAAGGGGGGAAAAAAAAAGGGGGGAAAAGGGAAAAAAACCCCCCCCTTTTTAAAACCCCCCCGGGGAAAAAAAAAAAAAAAACCCCCCCCCTTTTAAAAAACCTTTTTTGGGGGGGAAAAAAAAAAAGGGGGGGGCCCCCCGGGGTTTTGGGGGCCAAAACCCCCCCCGGGGTTTTTTTTTGGGCCCCCCCAAAAATTTTCCCCGGGGGGTTTTGGGGGGAAGGGCCCCCGGGGGGGAAAAATTTTTTCCCCCCGGGGAAGGGGGGGGGAAAAAAAAAGGGTTTGAAAACCCTTTTTAAGGGGGGGAAAGGGGGGGTTTTTTTTGGGGGTTTTTTTTGGGGGTTGTGTTTTGGGGGTTTTTTTGGGGGGGGGGAAAAAAAGGGGGGTTTTTTTTTTTTTGGGGTTTTTTTTTTGGGGGGGTTGTTTTTCCCGGGGGTTTTTTTTTGGGTTTGGGGGGGGGGTTTGTTTTTTTGGGGGTTAAATTTGTTTTTTTTTTTTTTGGGGGGGTTTTTTTTCCCCCTTTTTTTTTTTTTTTTTTTGGGGGGGAAAAAAAGGGGGGGGAAATTTTTTTTTGGGGGGTTTTTTTTAAATTTTTTTTTGGGGGTTTTTGGGTTTTCTAAAAAACCCCCCAAATTTTTTTTTTTTTTTTTTTTAAATTACCCCCCTTTTTTTCTTTTTTTTTTTTTGGGGGGTTTTTTTTTTTTTTTTTTCCCCGCCCTTTTGGGTTTTTTTTTTTTAAAAATTTTAAAAATTTTTGTTTTTTTTTTAAATTTTTTTTTAAAATTTTTCCCTTTTTGGGGTTTTTGGGGTTTGAAAAAATTTTAAAAAAAACCCCGGGGTTTTTTTTTTAAAAAAATTTGGGAAAAATTGAACCCCCTTTTTTTAAACCGGAATTTTTTTTTTCCCCTTTTTTAACCCTTTTCCCCTTAAAAAATTTTTTTTTTAAAAAAATTTTTTTTCCCCCCCTTTTTTTTTAAAAAAAAAATTTTTTTTAAAAAATTTTTTTTTAAATTTTTTTTTTTTTGGATTTTGGTTTTTTTTTTTTTGGGGTTTTTTTTCCCCCCCCTTTTTTTCCCCCTTTCCCCCCGGTTTTTTTTTTAAAAAAATTTAAAAAAAAAATTTTTTTAAACCTATTTTAAAAAAAAATTTTTTTTCCCCCCCCAAAAAAATTTTAAAAAAAATTTTTTAAAAAAAGGGGGGTTTTCCGGGGGGGGAAAAAAAAAAGGGGGGAAAAAAATTTTCCCCCAAAAAAAAAAATTTTTTTAAAAAAATTGTTCCCCCCCCCCGGGGTTTTTAAATGTTTTTCCCCCCCCCTTTTGGCCCCCCCCCCCCCTTTTTTTTTGGTTTTTTTTCCCCTTTTTAGGGGGTTTGGTTTTTGGGTTTTTGTGTGTTTGTTTTTTTTTAAAAAAAGGGGGGGGGGGGGGGTTTTTTTAAAAAAAAAAAAAAAGGGGGGGGCCCCCAAAAATTTTTTAAAAAAACCCAAATTTTCCCCCCCCTTTTTTTTTTTTTTGGGCCCCCCCCCCCTTTTCCCCCTTTTTGGGGCCCCCCCCCCTTTTTCCCCCCCCCCCCCCCCCCTTTTTTTTTTTTCCCCCTTTTTTCCCCCCCCTTTTTTTTTAAAGGGTTTTTTTAAATGAATACACCCAAAAAAAAAAGGGGGTTTTTTCCGGGGGGGGGGCCCTCCGGCCCCCCTTTTAGCAAACGTTGGGGTTTCAGAGAGAGAAAAAAAAAGTGCAGTTTGAAAAAAAACAAAAAATGAAACAGAAAAAACAAAAAAAAAAAGAACACAACTAAGTGCAGTACAAAAAAACAAAAAAGTTAAAACAAAAAAGCCCCAAACCCAAAACCCAAAATAAGACAAAAAAAAAACCAAGAAAAATAAAAAAACAAACCAAACAAACCCAAAAAACTGAACAGAAAGGGAAAGAACAGAACAAAAAAAAAACAAAAAAACAGAAAAAGAAAAAAAGAAAAAGAAAGAAAAAAACCAACAAGGGACAAACCCACAAGGAGACAAAAAACCTTTTTCCCCAAGAGAAATACAGAAAAAAAACGTCACGACAGCTCCTTTCTAAAAGAGGTATTACTTTTTCATTTATACTGAAAAAAGAAAGAAACAAAAAAGAAAGAAAAAACGAAAGAAAAGGGGCCAAAAAAAGCAGTATTGCAAAACCGGGAATTTAAAAAACCCCTTTTTTTAAATTTTTTCAGTTGTTTTTTTTAAAACCCTTGTTTCCCCTTCCCTTTTTTGAAAAGCCCGGTGGATTTAGGAAAGGAAAAAAAAAACAAAAACAAAAAAGAAAAAGGGTGGGGGAGGAGAGGAGAGTGAGAGAGAGAGAGAAGAGAGGGGAGAGGGGAGAGAGAGGGGAGAGGAAGACAGACAGCCCGCAGACAGACAGACAGACAGGGGTTTAGACGTTTTAGAGAGTATTGAGAGGTGGGGGGAGGGGGCTCCACCAGGGGGAAATGCAATTCCAAATTTTTGCCTACAAATATACACAGTAAACGGCCCGGGTTTGGGTTTTGATTGAAAGACCCCGTTTCCCCTTAACAATCCAATGACTACCCCTTTAATTAAAAAATCACCCTACTATCGATTTTTGGCTAAATTGGCAAAAGTTGTGACCAAACTTACACTTGATTTTTGTTAAAATTTAAAAAATTTTTTATTTCCAGTCAGTCTTGGTTTTCCCAAATCAAAAAATCCTGCCGGGGTCCCAATTTTGGGTTAAAAAACCCCTTTCCCCGGTTAAAAATTTCTTAACCTCTTTTTGCGATTTTGGGGGGGGGGGGGGGGGCAAAATTTAAATCAAATTTTTCCAAACACAGTGTTTTGTGAGGCAAATTTTATCAAACAGTTTGAAATTTTGACCTTGTTGTTCCCCGATGACTTATAAAAAACCAGATTAATTTCAGTTATTTTTCCTTTTTTGGGCTCAGAGTGGTTTGCATTGAAAACTGCTTGGGCTCAATTTGGGAGAAGTACAGTTTCTTTCTCTAAATGGATTGTTTTCGTACTAATTTGTTTGGGTCCAGATTTTTTTTTTAAAATGGCTTGCTTTGAAACCATATTAAACTGACGTTTTTTTGCGGCGGGAAAAAAAACCTTTTTTTTTTTCGGGCAGGGTGTCATATTTTATATTGAAAAAGGGTCTTTGAAAAAAAAAAATCCTGAAAAACCCTTTTTAAGACTGACTATAGATTTTTCTCTCCCCCCCCCCCCCCCCCCCCCCCCCCCCCCCCCCCCCCCCCCCCCAAAAACTTTTTAAAAATACTTTTGGGAAAAATGTAAACAGAAAAAAGGAAAAAGCTGTGAAAAAACCCCTAAGAAAACCAAAAAGGGGGGGTGAAATAAACTTTAGAGGAAAATGGGCAATGGAAAAAACAAAAATGGGGAAAATTGGTTTTTTGAATTTCCCCGACAGACATTTACACTTTGGCATTTCCCCTTTACTTGATCTCGGTTTCTCATGATCCTTTGGGTTTGGGTTTTTTTTTATTTCCCCCTTTTTTAAAGTTGATTAAAACTCTGTTTTGACTTTGGGTTCAAAGGATTTTTACACCCCAAAGTATTTGGGACGAAACAAGAGAAACAGGGCCCCAAAAAGGGAGAGGGGGGGGGGGAAAAAATGGGGGAGGGTGCCCCGGGAAAGGCTGGTGGGGGGGGGGGGGGGGATTGGGGGAAACCCCCACGGCACTGTTGGGGGAGTTATTTTTTTCCCACCCAAAAAGACGGGCAACACATTTTTCAAGGACGGGGGCCGTCAAATTGGAAAAATTCCTGCGTTTTCCCTAACACGTCCCGCCGAGGGAAAAACACTTCATGATACCCTCAACCGGCACACGTCCCTCGCCCCCATACAAAACCATCTGGGGGGTTTCTTGGTGCGCTCAAATCAGGGGAGTGCCCGGGCTGGTTGTCTCTAGTCAGGGCAGTGCAGGGGCTGGTTGTCTCTAGTCAGGGCAGTGCAGGGCTGGTTTCTCTATCAGGCATGCGCTGTTGTCTTAGTCAGGCAGTGCAGGGGCTGGTTGTCTCTAGTCAGGGCAGTGCAGGGGCTGATTGTCTCTAGTCAGGCAGTGCAGGGCTGTTGCTCTGTCTTAGGGGCAGTGCAGGGCTGGTTGTTTTGGGTCGCTTCTCAGTCAGGGCAGTGCAGGGGCTGGTTTGGTTCGTTAGTCAGGGCAGTGCAGGGGCTGGTTTGTTCTAGTCAGGGCAGTGCAGGGGCTAGTTGTCTCTAGTCAGGGCAGTGCAGGGGCTGATTGTCTCTAGTCAGGGCAGTGCAGGGGCTGGTTTAGGGATGAATGCGGAATCCTTGTGCGTGCCCCTGGCATCCATCTGAAGAGCTTCTTCCGTCTGGGTCGGGGTCTGGTCGTCTGGCCTGCTGTTATCATCGTGGCATCAGGACATTAGTGAGGCATGGGGGGGGGGGGGAGAGGGAGAGGGGGGAGAGAAAAGAGTGAGAGAGAGAGAGAGAGGAGAGAGATGAAACAGCCCAACGCTCTATGTAGTTAATAGCAGAGCGAGAGAGGGGAGAGAGAGGAGAGAGGAGAGGGAGAGAGAGAGAGAGAGAGAGAGAGAGGAGAGAGAGAGAGAAGAGGACAGAGAGATGAAAGAGTCCAACGCACTATGAGTTAATAGCAGAGAGAGAGAGAGAGAGAGAGAGAGAGGAGAGAGAGAAGAGAGAGAGAGAGAGAGAAGAGAAGAGAAGGAGAGGAAACGTGGTACAGATAGAGATAAGTAAATAAAACTAGAAATAGAAGATGAGAGAGGAGAGAGAGAGAGAGGAGAGAGAGAGAGGAGAGAGGGAGAGAGAAGAGAGAGAGAGAGAGAGAGAGAGAGAGAGAGAGAGAGGGCGGGGGAGAGAGAGAGACCGAGAAAGAGAGACAGACAGACATACAGAGACAGAAACAGAGAGGTAGAGAGACAGAGACAGATAGACATACAGACAGAGAGAGGCAGAGAGACAGAGCTAGACAAACACAGACAGAGACCGTGAGAGACAGAGACAGATGTTTTCAAACGCGTTTCACCTGACCAGAAGATCACAACATTCATGTTTTCCTAAAACCAAAGCTGGCGATAGGCCCTGCCCCCCCCCCCCCCTCCCCCATCCCCCACCCCCAACTGATGAGTCTGGAAAGACTACTGACCCTACAAGCAACTGATGGAGGTAGGGGAAGAGAGATGTCTACCATGACTAGTAAAGGGGACTTCCGCTAGTCAATCCGTTCTCAGTCGACCCTGTGAACGGCAGGAAATGTTTTCAACGAGTCGCATTTGCATACACGCGCCAGAAATACTCCATTTTATGTGTTTTGTTGCTTCTATTTATTCTATATTTATTCGGTTGGTTCTTGTTGGGTACATGTCAAACTGCTCCACGTCCTCTTCTTCCAAAGCCTTAATCAATTGATATTCTGGATAAGAGGTACTTCAATATGTCGCCAACAGGTAGCAAACAACGTTGACTGTCGTTCGTAAGTTGATGATCTCACGTAGTGGGTTAGTTAACCAGTGCTTCCGCATCAGAATTGTTCTTAACTCATGCCCTAGTCAGCAGTAATGGCGGTTCACATAGAGATGCAGTTTATGTACGTTAACAACGGCCAGAATTATACTCACTATATTGCTTGGTTAGATGTTTGTTTTATACGTTTTTTCTTGAGTATACCTTTATCAGTTGTGTTATCCTGATCGTTTTTCGCCGAGTACAGATTACATTATGTCGTATCCATGATCCTTCTTTCAAGCCACTAAATACCATTATATTTGTTAAGAAAGGTACTTCAATAATCTGTCTTTCAGAACGTTGCCGACAGTTACCATTATGTAGTTGTATACCATGAACGTCTGTGGTTCAGTTAACCCACGTCCTGCGATTACCATTATGTGATTACTTGAACTCCTTCCTATTCAGACAGCTAACGGCAGGTCCAAGATTCATTAGTTATTATACCATAAATTTTCTTTCAAACCCGATATTCGCCTTGCGATTATTAGTTTTGTTTATACCTAACTTTCTTACTTTTCACCCACCCTGACAGATTACCATTAGTGTGTATACCATGAACTCCTTCTTTCAGACCCGACGCTAGTAAAACATTGCCTTTTTAACATGGATGGAATGGGGTCATTGGGTATAGATACGGAATGCAGATAGAAGATTTTAAAATCATGTACGTATTCCACAACAACATGCATAGAAGAATATACTGACATCCCCACTGTTTTTTTGTTTGTTTGTTGTTTTTGTTTTTGTTTTGTTGTTGTTGTTGTTTTTGTTTTGGGGGGGTGTTTTGTTTGTTTGTTTGTTTTTGTTTTGTTTTTTTGTTTTTGTTTTTGTTGTTCTTTTTTTTTGGGGGGTGGGGGTGGGGAGGTATTGAGTGTTCACCATGCTCTGGACTTTTTTTTTCTTTTTTGATAAATTAATTTAAAAAATTCATGGACCTGATGCGCTTTCGTTGGAAATATCTTCATTTCAACAAAAGGTCACCATATTGAGACCTCCGCGAAGTATGTCTTCACTGAATATATTCAGTTGTGCAGATGGTCACACACTACCTCAGGCAAAGGAGATCATCACGCAGTACCTTCAGTGTGGTAGGTCTTCGTGGTGATTATTTTCAGCAAGGTCAATCTCTTGTGACACCGGCCGCCACACTGTAACTTCAGCAAATGTCTCATCCTACAAACACCTTTTCGCAAAGTCAGACATCAACAATTTATCTCCAGCAAAAACAGGTCATCACAGATACCATCAGCAAAATAGATTGTCACAAATTCATCACTTAATATCTTCGGTTAAATAGGTCATCATAATATACTCTCTTCAACAAAGTAGGTCATACTACAATACCTTCAACAAAGTGGGTCGTCTCAAAATCACTTTTATTAAAGTATACCATCATACTGTATCCTCGAAAAGGCGACTGGTCTATTGTTATACATCTTTAGAAAGGTGAGCCATCATCAGTGAATTTCTTCAACAAAACAGCTCGTCATATCACGTATTACCTTGAGCGAAGTAATTCATTGTGCAACCACTGTATTCAGCAGAATTGTTCATCATGTTGTAAGAAATTCAACAAAACAGGCAAGTAATTGATTCAGAAAAGTTAAACCATCTTTGTGATTAAAGGGAAAAGCGGTCTAGTTTAATGTCTTTGCAAGTGATCTAGTATAGTTTTAGAAAAGTGGGCCCTTGTATAATATCTTGCAAAGTGGCCCATTGTAAATTCTTAGCAAGTGGGCCCATTGTAAAATATCTTAGCAAAGTGGGCCATTGTAAAAATTCGTAGCAAAGTGGCCATGATAATATCTTAGAAAAAATTAGGCCATCGTTTAGTATTAAGAAAAGTAGGCCCATTGTATAATATCTTAGCAAAGAGGCCATGTTTTAGCAGAGTAGGCCATCGTTGCTTATTAGCAAAGGGGGCCATTGTATAGTAATTAGCAAAGTGGGCCCATCGTATAATACTAAAAAAAGGGCCATGGGGTAGAAAGAAACTCGTGGAGGCGTGGCAGCAGGAGTCCTAGAGCAAGTGTTTGGGGCCCTTTATTCCGCCCTTTTGGGGGTTGGGGCCACCCCCGGTTCATGACCCGGATGTCCCTTGCTGCCCCTTTTTTGTTTCCCCATTTGGGCGAGCCTTGGTGGGTTGCCCCATGCCCCTTGGAGATGCTCATTTTCCATTAATGACTCGCGTTTTAAACCCATGAGCCACTGCGAACCTGATATTTGTGGGAAATTAAGCCTTATAAAACCACTTTTTTTCCCCCTTGACAGATCGCTTTGAACACCTCTCTGCCGCTTCTCCCATTGTTTTCAGGGCTTGGTTTTTTTTCCCCGCAACTGAGAGCTGTTTCATAGCGTATGCGACTTCTAAAAAACCCCTAGCTCCAATTTCTGCAGTGGGACTTTCACTGATACCCTTCTCTCCTCAGGCTGTTTGCCAGTCAGCTACTTTTCAGTCTTGTAGATTTGAGCTGCCCATTGTTTTCATAGGCCCCGTGAGCTCGATCATGATGTGCTTGGTTGATTAGAGTGGATATTTTTGGGTCTCATGCACTCTTGCTGATGTCTTGGGTGACTTTCCTTTCTGGGGGGTCGCGTGCACCCCCATCATCTGCCCGCCCAGCAGCTCTGCCTGCTTTTTGAGGGGATTTTTGTTTTTGGGCCCAGATTGCTGCCCCCTCCCGTAAAAGAATGTTGGGGTTTTTGGGAGCCCTGATTCCCCCTTTTGTGGTGTTGGTATCCCCCAGACTATTGTACATCTCTTTGAGCATTTTGGTTGGCCTCCATGTGTACCTTCCTTGAGCCAGGGGCTATTTTTCATAAATTAGAAATGTCCTGTTTTTTTTTCATGGCAGAGGGGGCATGAGGTTTTGTTTTCCCCCCATTCCCCAGGTTTGCATTTGAGGCGAAGGTCATAGCAGTCTGAGAATGAAGTGATCCTGAGGGGCCCTGTCCCAAAAAATGTCTTTCCAAAGTGAGTTTTTGGAGTGCATTCCCCCCGTTGCCCTTTGCCTTGTGGCTCTGGGGGACTGCTTTTTGGACCCTTTTTTGGTCTTTTCTTTTCCATTCCTGAATCACATGTCTCTTTTGGCTTTTCCTTTGCCCTTTGACCCCATTCAGTTTGGTCACCCCCGCCCTTGTCTGTTGGTTGGTTGTGTCCTGTTATTTCTCTGATTGGATTTCTTTTGCAAAATCATCGCTCTTGAATTTTCATTTTCTGCCGTCTTCAGCTGGGGTTGATTGCTTTCCCACCTTTTTCCCCTGGCCCTCCAGCTGCTTTGAAGTCATCTTCCCTGCTTTGTATTCCTCCAGGATGGTTTTCAGTGGTAGTTTTGTTTGCTTGGGGACGTACAGCGCGATGTCAGTAGACGGGTGGGACCTGTCACGGTCAAAAATTTGAAAAAAACCCAAATTGGGGGTCGCCCGCAATTTGTTCGGGCATAAACCAAACTCAAAATTCTAGGCGCCACGTTTGACCCGGGCCCCCGGTTCGGGATCGGCAATTAAACTTGTGGGGGCTTTCCCGAGCGGTAGATCCCCCCAGACTGGGCTAAGCCGTTTTGACCGACGTCGATGTCTAGCGGACGGTCGTAGCGCCGGGTCCGGATCTCTGCCCTTTGTGGAACCAGGTCATTGTTACTCAGAGTCGTGGCGCCCCCCCCGACTCGTAGCCCCTTGAGGACCGTGTCCCGGTTAAGCCACACGTCGCCAAATTAAGTAGGGGGGGGGGGAAGGGAGTGTTTTTGGTGGGGGGGAAATCTAAACTTCAATTTAAAGACCCATGACCCCACGAGAGAAAAGGGGTGTAGGGTGACTGTATGATTTGAAATCCAAGGAATTAGAGGGACTAACTTTGGGTTTTCAGGGCGGTAAAATACGACCAAGGGATCGCCCTTTTTGGGAGATCGGGAAGAATAAAAAGGGGGGTGAGGTGAGAGAACGGGGAAACGAGGGGAGAACGAAAAGAGAGACAGAGGGAGAGAGGTCTGAGTGTAATCTCGGAGGTGGAAAGAGGAGATGGGGGAGGAGAGAAGGAAACCAAATTGAGAGTTAGCTGAGATGTCTGAGAGGAAGGATTGGAGGAGAGAGAGGTTGCTCTTATGAAAAAGAAAAGAAAGAAAAGAAAAAAAAAAAGGAAAACAACCATGTCCCCTTTGATAAAAGCAGCTGAAGAGAGGAGAGAGAGGCAATGGTTTAAAGAGGAAGAAAGAAAGGGAACGATCGATGTTGATGTCCTGTTCATCCTAACCGGGGGTTTGAATCTCCTGGGGAGCGTCACTTCGCCCAAACAGAACCCCAGACCAACCCAAAAGTTCACCTGACCCGGCGCCATCGACCAAACCAGTGCCGCAGTTTTGTCGTGTTGGAAAATGACAGTGAAAAGAAAGAAAAAAAAAGAAAAGCAGTGATTTGTGAAAAGTTAGATCACCTGGCCAGGTAAAGTGAATCTATTTATACCCCCGGGTTTGTTAATGATGTTTTGATAAATGATTTTGGAAGTTCGGAAAGAGAGAATGTTTTATTTTGGGTTTTATTCCTTTGCATTTATGTTTTTTTCTATGAACTGTGTTGTAAAAATTTTTACTTTCTAGTGGTTTGATGTGAGAAAGGATGTATATGAAGGGTCGTAAGCAAGCTTTTGAGTGTGTTTGGGCGTGGTGTCCTTCCTCCCTGACATTACCCGAGGTTGAAAATTTATTGGGAGCTGCCGGTTTTCTGGGGGCCCTTTATTATAATTTTCAAATTCTCAAAAGAGGAAATGGGGGGGGTTCAAGTATGTAATCCTAAGACAGGGTTGTTTACTGTATGTTCCCCGATAGTTATTTTGGGTTGGCAGTTCCAAGATAGTTAATCTAGGCTTGGCATTTAGCCCCCCAGACTCTTTTTGCACAGATTACTATAAACGCTTCCCTAGTTGGGTCAGGCGCTGGGGTCTTTAAAAATTAAATTCGTTGTCCCCAAATAATATTATCTTCATGGATTGGCTTTCGTCACGCGTGTCGGGGGGAAAACCCCCAGTTTGGCTGTCGTAGTTATAAATCTTGTTCAAAAAAAAAAAAAAAAAAAAAAGGATCAAAGGGGGAAGAAAAAAACCCCCTTTTGAAAAAACTTTGGCTCGCTCGTGTTAGGGTTTTCGGGAGAAAAGGGTTTGGAGCATTTGTTGAAAACAGCAAAAAATGGAAGGGAAAAGAAGGGGAAAGACGCGTTTTTGCAGGAAATAGCAGAGAGGAAAGGGAAAGCTAGCGCAGAGCAGGAAACAGAAAGATAAGGTTTTAGGTAATGATAATCAGGTGGGAAAAGAGGAAAAAAGAAAGCTAAAAAGGAAAGGGAGGAACGGAAAAATTAAAGGTTCAATTAGAGTTAGAGAAAGTGAGAATACAAAGGGAGACCACCGAGGATGGGAGTTCAGTTTCCAGTGACTCTGTGCGCAGCTATGCCCCCGACCAAGTTGCCAAAATTCTCTGAAGGAACCGATTCGATTGATGCATACATCAGTCGTTTCGAAACGTTTGCGACCAGTCAGGGTTGGCTCCAGAGAGTGGGCAGTCATTTTGTCGCGTACTGACGGGTAAGGCATTTTCAGATTTTCACTGCGTTGCCAGCAGAACAACATCTGATTTTGGTGCTGTGAAGGAATCTTGATGAAGGATTTGACCTCACAGAGGAAGGGTTCAGAAGAAATTTCGTTCAGCTAAATTCAAGCAGGTGAACGTACACTCAGTTTGGTGCACGTTTAGATCACTATTTTGAAAATGGGTTAGAGTTGAGTGGTACGAAGAAGGAGTTCGCTGAATTGAAAGAGCTAGTTATGAAAGAACAGATTTTGTCAGGTTGCGGCCCTGAGTTAACTATACATTTGAAAGAGAGACAGCCAGAGACAGCAGGGGAGTTGTTGAAGTTCGCAGAGGTGTATAGAGAGGCACGTTTGGGCACTAGGTGCAGGGAGAAACAGGTGCTAGGCACAGGTGAGAAGAGTGCAAGGAGACAGGGGAGTTTTCTGCAAAGTCTGCAAACCCAGTGGTGGGGAAGAAGGAAGGGCAAAGGGACATTAGGTGTTTCATTTGTCACAAGAAGGGACATGTGGCGAGGGATTGTCGCATGAGGTTCCAGAAGGCAGCAGCCTTGCAGAGGTGGATAAGGGTCGCCAGGGGAAACGACCTGCAGTGGAACCAAAGGGATTCAGTCTGAAGAGGGTGGAGTGCAGCCTATGGCTAGCACTGGACAGCAGTCAGTGTCAGGGATGGAGGGCCCACTAGGCTGAGTGGTTCGTTACCAGGGAAGAAGGGTGGATTGGCCAGCAGAGGGTGAAAGTGTTACGAGACACTGGTTGTTCATGCGGGGTAGTACGAACAACGCTGGTCGAGAAGGGGATTTGAAGGGCAAATCCAGACCTGTACTCTAATCGATGGCACTGTGAGGGAGTTTCAGTTGCTAAGATAGAAGTACGTACCCTTACTTCTCAGGCGAGTTGTCTGCGTTGGTGATGGAGGAAACCCCTTCACGATTTGATCATTGGAAATATTCCAGGTGCAAGGGATCCAGGGATCCTGAGTTGTTGACTGCTACAGGGGCGCAGCGTTCAAAACGGAGCAAGAAGGAGGGAAAAGGTTGATAAACCGTTAGTCGTTCCAGAAGGAAGTCAGGCATAGATGTGTCGCCTGATGAGTTTAGGGCAGCGCAGGAAAAAGACCCTTCGCTCGTGAAGTCTTGGGAGTTGGCAAGAGGTGGAGAGAAACAGGAGGTTAGAGGAGGTGAGACAGAATTTCTTGTGAAAGGCGGGCTGTTTGTACCGAGTGTTCACAAGGGGAAGACAGGTAAGGTGACCACTCAGTTAGAGGTACCAGCATGTTATCGTGACACTGTCATGTCAGTGGGTCACGAGTCGCTCATGGCGAGTCATCCGGCACCGGTAAAACGGCTGACCGAGTCTTTGATGATTTTCATTGGCCAGGGGCAATGGCAGACATAAAGCGGTTCTGCATGTCATGTGATGTGTGTCAAAGGTCAGCCACAAGAGGGGTGAAGAGGAAGGCGCCTCTTAAACATCCCCCTTTAATTGACACACCATTCAGGAGAGTGGCATTGATCTGATTGGCCCAATCTCGCCCTGTTCCAAAGGTGGGCACAGGTATGAGACATGTAAGTTGCAAGGGAAGTTTGCAGGAGGCTAGGGTCGGTCAGAAGAAGCAATATGACAGGAAGGTGAGGAAGCAATCCCTCAAGGTGGGAGATCAGTCTTACTGCTTCCCACGGGTCACAACAAGCTGCTGATGCATTGGAAGGACCATTCACCATCACTGAAAAGGTCGGTCGGGATTACGAATTGATGTGAATGGGAAAACCAAACTTTTCCATGCAAATTTCCTCCGCAAATATATTCAGCGTGAGACTCAGCACATAGGCGCAGCAGCAATCATTGATGAGGTGAAAGAGACCCAGCAGAAGAAGGGGAGATTTTGTTGCCTAGTTTCCAGAAGAGTCATACAGGGATGTGTCACTGTATGAAGGGCTAGACAGTAGGAGTTCCTAGGTTTTGTTGTCGGAGGCGACACAAAGCAGCCGAAAGGGAAGGTGGAGAAGATGATGAATTCAGAGAGACCAAAGACCAAAACAGAAGTCAGGAGTCTGCTAGGTTTTATTGGTTCTATAGGGGTTTGTTCCAAATTTCGCAGCAATCACGAGTCCCTCAGTGATTTGGTCAAGGCAGGGAAACCGGCAGTGGTCGAGTGGTCAGACGCTGCAGAGCAAGCACTGCAGACGGTGTTGGAAAGACTAGGTTCCCGTCCCATCTTGAAGCTACCAGATATGTCCAAACCATTTTTGTTGCGGACAGATGCATCAGGTGGTGGGATAGGTGCAGTATTGTTACAGGAGCATGAAGGGGTCGAGTTTCCTGTGAGGTATGCTAGCAGGAAGTTGACAAAGTGTGAAGAAGGGTACGCAACGGTGGAGAAGGAGTGTTTAGCTGTTGTGTGGGCCGTGCAGAAATTTCCACAAATACTTGTATGGAAAGAGTTCGTGATAGAGACTGATCACCAACCACTCAATTCCTGCAGGAGGCACAGCTGAAAAACAGCAGGGTTCTGCGTTGGGCAATGGCACTGCAGCCCTACAGGTACCGAGTGCAGTACATTCCACGGTCGACAGAATGTCGGAGCTGACTATTTAAGCCGTGTAGTCTAGCAAGCTGCAACTCAGAGGAAGTCAGTCATATCCGGGGTGCTTTGTTGATATATGTGTTGATTACAGTTATGTTGATGATATGGGTTCATTCCCAGTTGGCTATGGTCATATTTTCTGTGTGAGACTGTTATATTTCTTTGTGAGATTGTTCATGTAATGTAGTTATGCTTGGAGCATCAGCGCTTGTGTAGTGATGCATTATTGCAATAGTGAGGATGGAGATTCCTCAGCGAAGTGTCATGATCGTGATCAATTTTATATTGTGCTTTTCATAAAAATTTGTGAAAAAGAGAAGAGGGGCAAATCCGCAGGTGGGGGAGGCATATGCGCCAGGGGTTTTGTTATAAAAATGAGTTGAAAATAACGCAAAGAGCGCACGTCAAGAAACTCATTGGAGTGGAATTCACAAAGAAATTTTGTAATTTAAAAACCCGTTGGTTTAAAGTTTTTTCAAACTTTGCACGGTAGCTGGTGTCAGCAAATCGGTTTTTTTCTTTTTTGTCCTTTGTTTTGAGACAATGGGTATACTTTGAAAGGGGAAAATTGTCAGGTAAAATTTTCGAAACAACCCAACTTGGGGACGCCACCCAAATTTTTTGGACATAACCCCAAAAAAACTTTTGGGCGCCCGTAGCCCGGGGCCCCATGGTTCGGACCCCCGGCCCAAATAAAGTTTAGTGGGGGGGCTTCGCAAGACGGTACGATCCCCCAGACGACTAACCCTTTTTGGGACCGACGCCCCATGTCTAGCGAAGATCTTACCCCGGGGAGGATCATCTAGCACTTTGTGGAACCAGGTCATTGTTACTCAACGTCGGGGGCGCCCACCCAGACTCAGCTAGCCACTTAGATGACCATGTCCACGATTAAGCCACAGCGCCAGTTAAGTGGGGAAAGGGGGGGAAGGAGGGTGGGGGGGGTAAATCTGCTAATCAATTAAATGACCGATTGCCCCACAAAAAAAAAGGTTTGGGTGGGGCGGACTTCTGATTTGAATATCCAAGGAATTAAAGGGGACTAATTTGGGTGTCGGGCGGAAAAAATACTGAAAAGGGATCCCCCTTTTTGGGAGAATGGGAAACGAAAAGGGGGAGGTGAAGTGGGGGGAAGGGGGAAACAGGGAGAAGAACGAGGACAGAAGAGAGAAGGTTATGTAATCCGGGGAGAGAAAAGCAAGAGAGAGGGGGGGAGAAGAAAACCCAAGTTGAGAGATTAGTGAGATATTTGCGAGAAGGATTGGGAGAGGAGAGAGATTTGCTACTTAGAAGAAAAAAGAAGAAAAGAAAAAAAAAGGAAAAGCAACCTGTCCTTTGAAAAGAGCAGACTAGAAGGAGAGGAGAGAGAGAAATGTGTTAATGCGGAAAAAAAGAAAGGAGAACAGATCGATTTTGATATCATGTTTATCCTAACCGGGGTTCGCCCTCATACCGGCAGCGCACTTGCCAAGCAAAACCCACAGACCCAACGCCAACAGTTAAAGACCGGGGCCCCATCCCCCAAAACCAGTCCCAGCAGTTGTGCTGTTGTGAAAGGCCCCGTGAAAAGAAAAAGAAAAGAAAAAAAAAGACAGTGATTCGTGAATATTAAGCACCTGGCCAGGGAAAGTAGAAATCTATTTATCCCCGGGTTAGTTAATGAGTTTTAGTAAAGATTTTGTAATTTCGGGAAAGAAAATTTTTTTTTGTTTGATTCCTATCTTGATGTTTTTCTATGAAAATGTGTATAAAGTTATAGACTTTCTAGTGGTTTGATTGACGAACGATAAGAATGAGATCGAAAGCAAGCTGTGAGTGTGTTTGGGCTGTGCGCTAGCCCCTTTCCACTGACTTTAACCGGGTTGACAGACACCAACCCATTTCCTTGTAACTTGTTGATTTGGCTTCCTTCCCTTTCCACGGCGGTGCAGAGTCGAATCACAGAGGCCATAGGATTTTGGGGAATCAGCATGAACTGCAGACACCAACCTTGTTTTTGCCAGGGAGCCCACACGGTCAAGGTCCCCAAGCTTCTTCCCCCATCTGCTTGGTTTCTTTTGCTCTTTGGGTCTTTCAGCGTACTCATACCATTTCCAAAGGGTCTTACGGTCTTCTGT
>CM031611.1:307747-317747 GCA_018398815.1 Conus ventricosus
GGGGAAAGGGGGGGGGGGGGGGGGGGGGGGAGGGGGGGCATGATAAAAAGGGGGGGGGAAGGGGGGTGTCGTTGGACAGTCGTTTTCTTCTTTTGTCAAAGAACTTGTTGTTGGGAATAAGGATTTCTTTGTGTTTTTCTTCTTTTTCTCTCTCTCTTCTCCCCTCTCCCCCCTCTCCCCTCATTTTCTTCTCTCTCCCCCTCTCCTCTCTCTCTCTCTCTCTTCTCTCTCCCCCCCCTCTTCTCTCCCCCTCTCCCCTCTCTCTTTTCTCTCCTTTTCTCCCCTTTTTCCCCCTCTCCCCCTCTCTTAGTATCAATGCTTGTGTTTTGGTTTTTTATGTGTCCCATTTGCGCAGCACGCCCATCTGTGTATAGGTGTGTTTTGTGTGTGTTGTGTTTTGTGAGGGGTGTGTTGTGGTGTGTGTGTGGTTTTGGGGGTGCGCGCGGGTGTGTGTTTGTGTTGTGTTTGGTGTGTGTGGGTGTTTGTGTGTGTTTGTGTGTGTGTGTGTGTGTGTGTGTTGCTTTTTTCCCACATAAAAGTTTTTTTCTATACCGGGCCTTTTTGCCCCATAATATACGCGTGTCTTGTTGACAAAGAAAATTTTAAAGAAGGGCACGAAAAAAACCGACTGTTACAAAAATTTACAAAAAGTTTAAAGGGTTTTCCCCTTTTTAAAAAAAATAAGGCCTTAAAAAAAAAAAAAGGCCTCAAATCCCGGGAGCGTATGTCATATTCAAGATATAAGAGTAGAAAAGACGCAGTTTTCAAAAAGGGTTTAAATTTGTTACCCAACAAAAAAAAAAATAAGTAGGATTTTTAAGCGAGAAAAAATAATAAAAGTATTTAGCTGTTTGCATACATTTAAAAGCTAATAGAAATAAAAAGGGAAAGGTCCTTTTTCCCGGGCAAACAGATATCACACCCGCAAAAAGATTATTGTTTCCGGGGGGAAAAGACTCCTCATGCAGGGAAAAACGTATTTTTAAAAGTTTTTTGTGGCTATTTATCCCAAAAGAAAACAGTTTATTGATGCGTGGGGTTGACTTTTTTTCCGTGAAAAGAAAAGGGGTGTGGGAAAAAATTTTAAAGTTTATAATCAGTCTTTCACGGGACTTTGCTGCTTTCCACGTGAAAAAAATTAACCCACACGTGAAAATTTAAAACCCACACCTGAAAATAATGCCCCAAAACCCCGGGGAAAATAAACCTACAAAGCTTTTTTCAGCAAATCAGTTAACCCCCACTTTTTTTCTGGATGAAAAAATTTCTGTGTTTTAAATGAAAACATTTAAATTTGGGGCCTTTTGAATCTAGTGGGTTTTCCCTGTTATACACCGCTTCTTATCCCCCTTTTTCTCCTTCCACCCCTTTTGAAAACAAGCCCCCGGGCACCCTACTTTCAAAGTTCCCCTGTGTCCCTTCAGATGCTGATGACTATCTCTTTAAAAATTTTACCAAAAGATGTGGTAAAGAGGGGGAGAGTTTTAAAGGAAACAGGAAAAAAAGAGAGATAGACAGACAACAGAGACAGGTAAACAGACAGACAGGGAAAAAAGGGCAGACAGGAAAAGAGAGAGAGAGAAAAGAGAGAGAAGATAGGGTGGAGAGAGAGAGAGAGAGAGAGAGAGAGAGAGAGAGAGTTTAGATTCAGAAAAAGCACATTTTTTTAGAACAAAAATTCGTTAGAGGAAAAGAAAAACGCCCCAACAACAGACCACGGCTATCTAGCATTTTAACCAAACGCTAGAAAATGAAATTCATAAACCCAACACAAGCACTGGGGGTTCTTTTTCAGTCAAAAAGGGTAAAAAAAAGGGACCGATAATAAATGACATCTGATTAAGAGCGTGCTCATGAATATGCATACCTTGTGTGTCAACGTTCAGCAAAGTGCGGTAAAAATGACTTTGAAGCATAAGGGCTCACGTTCGTCATGACCTGCGCCATTTTATGTATGCGTACGACCTTTCCTTGCCGCTCGTTGAAATGGAGGTAGATAGGTCATAGCAGGAAGGCTGTAGGTAGATAGGTCATAGCAGGAAGGCTGTAGGTAGATAGGTCATAGCAGGAAGGCTGTAGGTAGATAGGTCATAGCAGGAAGGCTGTAGTAGTAGGTCATGAGGAAGCGTAGGTAATAGGCATAGCAGGAAGGCTGTAGGTGTCACTGCCGCTGGCATGATCAGTCAGGAAAGAGTACATGGAAAATTTGGGGACTTCTACCGCTTCAGCTGTCGTTGAGCTTAGTATACCAAGTGCTGGGGACGGGACGCACTACCGCTTCAGCTGTCCGTTGGCTTAGTAACCAAGTGACTAGGACGGGACGCCCACTACCGCTTAGCTGTCGTTAAGAGCTTAGAACTACCAAGTGCTGCGACGGGACGCCACTACCCGCTTCAGCTGTCGTTAGGAGCTTAAGTAACAAAGTTGCTGGACGGGACGCCACTTTCCGTTTCAGCTGTCGTTAGCAGCTTGAGTAACCAAGTGCTGGACGGGACGCCACTAACGCCTTCTGCTTGCGGTTAGAGCTTAGTATAACCAAGATGCTGGACGGGACGCCACTAACCGCTATCAGCTGTCGTCAGAGCTTTTAGTAACCCAAGTGCTGGACGGGGACGCCACTACCGATGCTAAGTTCCCTCAGAGCTGCGTTTCGTACTCGAAGGCTTACCAATATTCGCCCGCGTGGTGTACGGATGGCCAACGAGACTTATCTAAGAAATGGACAAAACAAAGAGGAAAGGGAAGAAAAGAGATAGAAAGCTGATCCGATGGATTTTATCCACCAAATGTGTCTGAATGCCAGGTTCCAGTTCATGGTATGTGTATATGTATATATGTGTATATTTTTTTTTTTTGGTATGAGAGGTGTGAATAACGGTGATGCCTTGAAAAGTGATTGACATAACTTGGTCACCATTCTGTTGTGAATGTTGTCCCAGATACGATCTAAGCCTCATCATCATCCATGTATCGGATTCACGTGTGCCGCCATATTTGTCTCCGGCGTTTGCAAGCACGGCCCAAATACACGAGTACTTTATGGCCAATTACTCGCCGCGATGAGACGGTCGCAAAAAGGAGAGAGAAGAGGAAGAAAACGCTCCTGCATTTGATCGGTCCAATAAACTGGCGATGATTCTAGCCTTTCGCTGTCTTTGAGACACAACGCAGCACCTGGCCTACTGTTATTCTGCTCGTTCTTGAAGGTTCTCTGTGCTGGTCGCTTGAAGAGGGAGGCATCCTGGTCCAGCTCTGGTATTATCAGAGGTTTACTGGGTTCAAAATCCCGCGGGCTCCCGAATAACTGGCTTGCTCGCGGGCTTCATCTTAACATAATTCTTGTCGTTGTTAATCGGGTGGTCTGGGTGTGGTAAAGAGAAGGTTTCCAGTTTTTACCCGCCAACTCTTCTAATATTGTTTTGCCTACTGCCATTCAGCAGCTGGGATGGGTGGGTGGTGTGTTTTGTCAATATATCTGCACGATGCACTATGACGTTGGTTGTAGTGTTGCAATGAGTGTTATCAGTCTTGGTTATGCACACTGTGTATTGGTCATTATCTTGAACTGGTAGGTTCACTCTCTGTCTCTTCTGTCTTCTCTGTGTGTCTCTGTATATCTGTCTGTCTCTGTCTATCTGTCTGTCTGTCTGCTTTCCCCCACCCCCCCCCCCCCCCCCCCCCCCCTCCCCCACCCACCCCCCCCCCCCCCCCCCCCCCCCCCCCCCCCCCCCCCGCCCCCCCCCCCCCCCCCCTCCCCCCCCCCCCCCCCCCCCGCCCCCCCCCGCGCGCACTCCACCCAATTTAGAAATCACTGTAATGCTCTTGCTTAGGCAGTACTGATGTAACTCTGCGCTATGAATTTGGTATGATGCTGCAGTGACTGTTATTTCTTCAGTTGTGCTATGTTCTGTTGCACGTAACATCTTCCTTCATGCTCCTCTGCTCTTCTCCCTTCTCTCTCTCTCCTCTACTTCTCTCTCTCTTCTCTCTCTCTCTCTCTCTCGCGCTCGCTCTCTACTCTCTCCTTCTCTCTTTCTCTCTCGCTCGCGCTCTCTACTTCTCTCCTCTCTCTCTTCTCTCTCTCTCTCTCTCCTCTCTCTCTCTCTCTCCTCTCCTCTCTTCTCCTCTCTCTCTCTTCTCTCTCCCATACAGCGACCATCGCAGATAAGTCATTCATTTTGCAGTTCTGATGCTCCTTTGTAGTCGACAACATGAAAATAAAAACCGCCACAAAGTGTGGGACTGAGTGAATTATCATGTTGAAACACTTGTGTTCTTGTCAACAACAACAACAACAACAACAACAACAACAACAACAGCTGAGCTTTTTAAAAGACCCACCTTTCCCCCCCTCACTGTGCCCCCGACCCCCCCCCCTTCCTTTTTCCCTCCACCATCTCATCAGCCCCCCCCTCCTCCCCTCCCCCCAGTCCTCCCCACCCCCCTTGACCCCCCTCCCCCCCAAAAATCCCCAAATCCTCACTCCCACCCCCCCCCCCCCTGTTCACCCCCTCCTCCCTAACAGCCCCCGTTGTCCGGGGGTCCCCTACTCCACCCAACCCCCTCTCCTGGAAGGGCATTGGGGGGAAGGGGGAGGGTAGTCAGTGATGGGGGGTGGTGGGGATTCGGGGTTGAGAAGGGTATTAATTATTTGACACGTGCATTTATTGTTGTTGGCTCAGGTACTTCAAAGGGGGTGTGTGTGTGTGTGTGTGGGTGTGTGTGTGTGTGTGTGTGTGTGTGTGTGTGTGTGTGGGTGTGTGTGTGGGGTGCGGCGCGTTGCGTGCGTGCGTGGTTTGTATGTGTGTGTGTGTTGTGTTGTGTGTGTGTGGTGTGTGTTTGTTTGTATGTGTGTGTGTGTTGTTGTTGTGTTGTGTGTGTGTTTGTGTGTGTCTGTTGTCTGTCTGTCTTTTTCTTGGCTGTGGCTGTGTGTTGAGTGTGGGAAAAAAACGTGCGGCCGAAAATCGGTAGTTTTGGAAAGGAACTGACACGCATTCTGAGTCTGCGGTTTAAAATGAGGGGGGGGGGGGGGTAGAGTGGAGTGAGCTGGGGGGGGGGGGGGGGGGGGGCAGAGAAAGGGGGGGGGAGGGGGGAGGAGCGGAAAAGATTCACTATCGAAATTTTGAGAGGATTTAGTATTGATTTTATGAACCGTTTTTTTTTTTCTTTCACCCGTCTCGCATAACTACAAAGAATTTTTTGCCCGGGTTCTTCAGTGTAGGCGCCGTGGAGAAAAGGGATCCCCTAGTTGCCAGCCCCATATACATGTTCTTTCTTCTACTGTTCTCCGTTTTCTTTTGATCTATTGGGGGTCTTTTAAAGGGTGATTGTCTGAGGATTTTTTTTTTTTTTATGGCCTCTCCTCTCTTCTCTTCAGATTGTTAGGTGTGTCCTTTCAAATGCTAAAACCCGAAACCCGTAGTACGGAACTGGGGGGAAGAGGGGAGATGTGTTAGCGTGTGTCCCTTTACAAATGCTAAACCAGAAACCCGTAGTATCGGAACTGGGGGGAAGAGGAGAGATGTGTTAGCGTGTGTCCCTTTACAAATGCTAAACCAGAAACCAGTAGTATCGGAACTGGGGGGAAGAGGAGAGATGTGTTAGCGTGTGTCCCTTTACAAATGCTAAAACCCGAAACCAGTAGTACCGGAACTGGGGGGAAGAGGAGAGATGCGTTAGCGTGTGTCCCTTTACAAATGCTAAACCAGAAACCAGTAGTATCGGAACTGGGGGGAAGAGGAGAGATGCGTTAGCGTGTGTCCCTTTACAAATGCTAAACCAGAAACCAGTAGTATCGGAACTGGGGGGAAGAGGAGAGATGTGTTAGCGTGTGTCCCTTTACAAATGCTAAACCAGAAACCAGTAGTATCGGAACTGGGGGGAAGAGGGAGAGATGCGTTAGCGTGTGTCCCTTTACAAATGCTAAACCAGAAACCAGTAGTATCGGAACTGGGGGAAGAGGAGAGATGTGTTAGCGTGTGTCCTTTACAAATGCTAAACCAGAAACCAGTAGTATCGGAACTGGGGGGAAGAGGAGAGATGCGTTAGCGTGTGTCCTTTACAAATGCTAAACCAGAAACAGTAGTATCGGAACTGGGGGGAAGAGGAGAGATGTGTTAGCGTGTGTCCCTTTACAAATGCTAAACCAGAAACCAGTAGTATCGGAATGGGGGGAAGAGGAGAGATGTGTTAGCGTGTGTCCCTTTACAAATGCTAAACCAGAAACCAGTAGTATCGGAACTGGGGGGAAGAGGAGAGATGCGTTAGCGTGTGTCCCTTTACAAATGCTAAACCAGAAACCAGTAGTATCGGAACTGGGGGGAAGAGGAGAGATGCGTTAGCGTGTGTCCCTTTACAAATGCTAAACCAGAAACCAGTAGTATCGGAACTGGGGGAAGAGGAGAGATGTGTTAGCGTGTGTCCCTTTACAAATGCTAAACCAGAAACAGTGTATCGAACGGGGGGAAGAGAGAGAGGGTTAGCGTGTGTCCCTTTACAAATGCTAAACCAGAAACCAGTAGTATCGGAAACTGGGGGAAGAGGAGAGATGTGTTAGCGTGTGTCCCTTTACAAATGCTAACCAGAAACAGTGTACGAATGGGGGAGAGGAGAGAGCTTAGCGTGTCCTTTACAAGCAAACAAACCAGTAGTATCGGAACTGGGGGGAAGAGGAGAGATGTGTTAGCGTGTGTCCCTTTACAAATGCTAAACCCGAAACCAGTAGTATCGGAACTGGGGGAAGAGGAGAGATGTGTTAGCGTGTGTCCCTTTACAAAAGCTAAACCAGAAACCAGTAGTATCGGAACTGGGGGGAAGAGGAGAGATGTGTTAGCGTGTGTCCTTTACAAATGCTAAACCAGAAACCAGTAGTATCGGAACTGGGGGAAGAGGAGAAAATGTGTTAGCGTGTGTCCCTTTACAAATGCTAAACCAGAAACCAGTAGTATCGGAACTGGGGGAAGAGGAGAGATGTGTTAGCGTGTGTCCTTTACAAATGCTAAACCAGAAACCAGTAGTATCGGAACTGGGGGAAGAGAGAGATGTGTTAGCGTGTGTCCTTTACAAATGCTAAACCAGAAACAGTAGTATCGGAACTGGGGGGAAGAGGAGAGATGTGTTAGCGTGTGTCCTTTACAAATGCTAAACCAGAAACCAGTAGTATCGGAACTGGGGGGGGAAGAGGAGAGATGTGTTAGCGTGTGTCCCTTTACAAATGCTAAACCAGAAACCAGTAGTATCGGAACTGGGGGGAAGAGGAGAGATGTGTTAGCGTGTGTCCTTTACAAATGCTAAACCAGAAACAGTAGTATCGGAACTGGGGGAAGAGGAGAGATGTGTTAGCGTGTGTCCTTTACAAATGCTAAACCAGAAACCAGTAGTATCGGAACTGGGGGGAGAGGAGAGATGTGTTAGCGTGTGTCCTTTACAAATGTAAACCAGAAACCAGTAGTATCGGAACTGGGGGGAAGAGGAGAGATGTGTTAGCGTGTGTCCCTTTACAAATGCTAAACCAGAACCAGTAGTATCGGAAACTGGGGGGAGAGGAGAGATGTGTTAGCGTGTGTCCCTTTACAAATGCTAAACAGAAACAGTAGTATCGAACTGGGGGAAGAGGAGAGATGTGTTAGCGTGTGTCCCTTTACAATGCTAAACAGAAACCAGTAGTATCGGAACTGGGGGGAAGAGGAGAGATGTGTTAGCGTGTGTCCCTTTACAAATGCTAAACCAGAAACCAGTAGTATCGGAACTGGGGGGAAGAGGAGAGGGGGTGGACAGGGTAGAAAAGAATACTCATACTCCCCCCCCCCCCCCCCCCACCCGCCCCACCACCGTATCCTTCACCTCTCTTGTAATTGAAGTATAAAAAAGAAGACAAAACGTGTATAGATAAATACATACATACATACATACATACATATATATATATATATATATATATATATATATATAATATATATATATAATATATAGACAATGGTAGTGAATACCAGCAGAGATTTAAAAAAAATGCTCAACCGAACTGGGAGCAAACATTTGTTAAAAGTAAGGTTTAAAACTATCTACAGCGCTGTTTCATGCAATGCAATCATCAGGATCCTGACACAGTGTCTTGTCATGTGCTTTGTTTGTCTATGTCATTGGCGGTAAGTTCTAAACAAACTCTATTCCTAATTTTTTTATATATATATATATATATATATATTATATATATATATATATATATATATATATATATATATATATTATATATATATATACGTATGTAACAACGGCATGGGCTCTGGGGCGTCCGTCCCCCTCCCCCCCCCCCCCCCCCCGCCCCCGGCCTACCCCCTCCCCCTCCCCTTCCCCCCTCCAATGCGAGGACAACCCTCTAAAAATGAGGAAAATGAGAATCCCCTTTCCTCCTCGCTTCTGCCAGAATTTTGGTCCCTCTCCCGCCTCCACCCCTACGGTTATAAACATTTGGAAGATGAGTCTGCCCCCTGCCCCCCACCACCTTTTCCCGAATGAGAGACCCCCCCCCCCCCCCTCTAAAAAATTAGTGAAATGAGAGCCTTTTCCCTCCTCCCCCCCCCCCCTTTATTAATACCTTCCCCCTTTTCTCTGCTCTTGTGAATATTTGGTAGAGAGTTTCTCCACCCCCACCCCACCCCCACCCCCCACCCCCACCCCCATTTACCCCCTCCAAACACACACCCACACACACACCACACCACACACACACACACACCACACACAACACACACACACACACACACAGTGTTATTCAAGATATCCGACACCACTAAACGCTTGCAATTTACAACTGGATTTCGGTTTATCATCTCATCCGAAGGATTAAGACTCGAACAATAAAGGGAGAAGATTATTTTAAATGCTCCGATTCGGTGAGATTTGAACCTGAGACGCCTAATTCTCTTGCTTTCCAGAAGTCAACAACATCCAGCATGCCACCTCCTCACCCCGTCTGTCTGTGTGTCTTTATCAGTGTCTAACTCTGTGTGTCTTTATCAGTGTCTAACTCTGTGACGTCTGTCTGTGTGTCTTTATCAGTGTCTGACTCTGTGACCGTCTGTCTGTGTGTCTTTATCAGTGTCTAACTCTGTGTGTCTTTATCAGTGTCTAACTCTGTGTGTCTTTATCAGTGTCTAACTCTGTGACCGTCTGTCTGTGTGTCTTTATCAGTGTCTAACTCTGTGACCGTCTGTCTGTGTGTCTTTATCAGTGTCTAACTCTGTGACCCAAGTTGTCTCCCATCTCTCTGTTTCTCCGTGTAAGTCTGTCCCAAGTTGTCTCCCATGCCTGCCCGTCTGACCGTCCTGTCTGTCTGTCTCTCTGTCTGTCCGTCTCTCCGTCCTCACCGGCTTTCGCAAGCTCAGCGTACGTAACGAAACACGCTTGGTGGTTTTCCAAGCGTCGAAAACACACCCCCCGAGGCTAGAGAGACCCGGGAGAGCTCAAATGGACCATCCGGGGTCTTTTACGGGTCGCACTCCACGATTACAGGGGGATGGTGCCAATCTGGGAGGCAAAGAAAGCCCAAAGCGCACTTGTCCGGAACAAAATACTGAAAAAGAAAAAAAAAAAAAAGATTTGGGGAAAAAATACCTTGGAGGAATACCTAAGATGCCTGCAGCGTAAACGATGGCATGCGCAAGATCGTTGGAGCCTGAACTGGAGGGCATGGGTGCTTTGTTCTCTGCTCTCTTTGATATTTTTTTTTGTCTTTGTCTTTTTTCTTTGTGCTTACTTTGGTCTCCTGTCCTTTTCTTGTTGTTGCTGTTGCTGTTGTTGCTGTTGCTGTTGCTGTTGTTACTGTTGCTGTTGTTACTGTTTCCTTTGAAGGCGGTGGCTTGGAGGTTCAGCTTTGTCCTGACCGTTCTGTGGAATGATTGCTTCAGTACTTGTCGCTTGGCGGGGGGCGGGGGGGGGGGGGGGGGAAAGGGGGGGGGAGGGGGGAGATGTTATACACGCGCGCGTGCACAGTAATCTTGTC
>CM031611.1:322747-325247 GCA_018398815.1 Conus ventricosus
GACATTCGGTCTCTATCCATGGCGCGCGAATTTGTGAGTATTTCTTGCGTTCTCGAAAATTTCCTTGTATAGTTCGCCAGTGAGACTAAACTGAAGTTTCGCTTGCCAAAGGGGCCCTTAGTGTTGACATTCAGTGGCATTATCGTGTTTTCTCCCTATCAAAAGATGAAAGTGAGTTTGATTGGAAAACGCGCTAAACGTGCTGCACATATTGAATAAACACACACGTCGGCATGTTTGAACTAAGTGGGCGTTAATATTTGACCAACTGAAACTCTTAAAGGGAAGTTATCGTGTGGGGGTTGAATAGTTAGAACAAGGAGAGTCGGGTGGGGGTGAAAACCAGGGCTGGCGTGCATTTAGCACGCAGTGCTGCAGATCTGAGCGAAATGAATCATGAATTAAATCAACTGCACAATAGCTTCCGTCAGAATACTGAGGTCGTGTTTATTCCTTCAATGGAAGCCATGGCCAACATTATTTACCATGATGAGTCACTTTGAAAGAATCTTTATTTGCTCATTCACCCCATTAGGTGCCAACGAGTAAGGTCAATAAATAGACTGGCCGAGTTGCATACTTGTACTTGGATGAGTTAGCGATTACTGTCCGCTTTTCTTTTCTTTTCTTCTCTTTTCTTTTCTTTAATTTTTAAAATCTTTTCTTCTTGGGGATTTCTGTTATCGATCTGATATCTCAGATTTGTTTTTCAATGTGATTTTTTCCCACGTAACTGCCAGAGTCAAGGTAGCGTTCACAGTAGTCTCCCTGACTGCCAGAGTCAAGGTAGCGTTCACAGTACTGCCAGAGTCAAGGTAGCGTTCACAGTACTGCCAGAGTCAAGGTAGCGTTCACAGTAGTCTCCCTGACTGCCAGAGTCAAGGTAGCGTTCACAGTAGTCTACCTGACAAGAGCAACAGCAGTAAGCAGTGTATGATCCAAGGATTTTGTGATTTCATGCATTGTTTATGTACACTGTGTGTTGCTCTATCTATCTATCTATCTATCTATCTATCTATCTGTCTATCTATCTATCTATCTATCTATCTATCTACTATCTATCATCCATCTATCTATCCATATATCTGTCTGTTTGTCCATCGATCTGTCTCTCTCGCTTGCCATGTCCGACTGTCTGTCTGCCTGTCTGTTTATATACCTCTCTGACTCTTCTGTCTACCAATCAGTCTATGATGTTCGGGGCACATTGGTATGAACGTTGTTCGTATACATTGTATTGAATTACTTTTTCAAAATCATGTCACCGGGAAAAGGAGCAGGGCACAGCAGAGCGCAGAATGACTGTTCAGATAGGATGGAGAGGGGGGAAGGAGGGGGAGGGGCGAGGAAAGGCAGAGGGCGGTGGGGGAGGGGGGGGGGGGGCCTTGGTAGCTTCCTGTTCAGTTCAAAGGCGAAGGCTTACGTAGCTTGGCCCGGCATCCAAGCAACCAAAGTCATCAGAAGCACGTTTCACAGACGCGAGAAATGGCGAGCAACTGGCCTTTGCTTACGTGCAGTGACATGAGAGGCGAGATGCGGCAATAAACGGCACTATACTAGGCGGAAGTACTTTCGCTGAATAGGGCTACCTCTCCAAAACCTTCCGGCTCTTGGATAGTGAGCATTCCTATCGTCTGATGCAACAGTTCGCGTATCTATTTTCACGTATCTATTTTCACGCAGTAGTCAGGTCTGGTGCCGTGCAGTTCATTTTCGCTCGCATGCGAGAGAGCGTCAAGAGATAAGTGATCCCTCGCCAGTGTCTCGCCCCACTTGCCGCGAGAGTGTTCAAACGGCTCCCTTCGCCAAACTGCGAGAATTGTAGCCTATAGGAAACGCACCTCAGCACTAGGTTTAGGAGGTAAATGTCCTACAAATGTTCAGTCAGAAAAGGCGGCACTTAACCCATGAATCAGCTACAGTGGTAGCTTCCTTTGGGCCACTGTCTCTGGAACCACGATAGAACTATAATTGAGTTTGATTCTGTGCGCAAAATTGGGAAATAAGTGGCATTGACGTGTTCCCCACTAAGGGGCGCGAGGAATACATCACAGCAAATCAAAACACGACCCGAAGTGATTCAGCAGTAGTGCAGTGCCAGCAGTAGTGCAGGGCCTCCTCTTGTAGGTGACCTGACACTGACCTGATACTGAGAGCACTCGCTGAACTTCTGGAGCTGGGAGCCGACATAGAAGAGGTCTGGGTGTGGCTGTGTAGGAGCGAGTCGGAATGAGCTGCGTGGAAGTAACGCCGCTGACGGTGCACTTAAAGCGGACAGTGCTGTGCGTGCGACCGCGCGCGCGCATGTATGCAGTCAAACATGCGAGCGAATGTGAGCGCATATGTGGATGAATGTGCTCATGGGTGTAAGGTATACGTGCACGCGTGTGTACATCTGAATTGTTGCTGTATGTGGCTTGTCCTATCATAGTCCAGTGCTAGGTGTCCAGCGGTGGGGGCCTCAAAGATACGTTTTTTTCTCCACCGTCTACAAAAGCTG
>CM031611.1:332747-355247 GCA_018398815.1 Conus ventricosus
CCAGCTCTGTGAATGGAACACAATGCTGTGTGTCCAGCTCTGTGAATGAACATAATGCCATGTGTCAGCTCTGTGAATGGAACACAATGCTGTGTGTCCAGCTCTGTGAATGGAACATAATGCTGTGTGTCCAGCTCTGTGAATGGAACATTTAAAGCTATGTGTCCAGCTCTGTGAATGGAACATAATGCTATGTGTCCAGCTCTGTGAATGGAACACAATGCTGTGTGTCCAGCTCTGTGAATGGAACATAATGCTGTCTCTACTTTGTTCTCCATCCACCTTCCCTTCTCTCACGAAAGTTACTTTAGCCTGTTTTTTGTTTTGTTTTGTTTTCTTTTTTTTTTTTTTTTCATTTTCTGTCTTTTTTACATGATATCTTGGATCAATGAATTGTGTCATGTGCAGGTACAATGCTCGAAATGATGATCAGTTATAGTCAACACTATTTTTGCTTCGTGAAGCGCGTTTTTTCCCCATACTTTAGAGTGTACGCACGATGAGTTCACATTCTCTCACACACGCGCGCACGCACTCACATACACACACAAACGCTCATATTGTTATCGACTCCGTGTCTTGTTGTCGGTTTTTTTTTCTGCTCGGAATATCAGTGGCTTGTGGGTTTAAAAGTAATCGTTTGATAGTGTATTTAGTGTAAACTCATATTTTCAGCGGTTTGGGGTTGGTTGGTTTGTTTTTTTTTTTCTCAAATTTATGTCACATTCTGAACTTCTTGCACCGAAACAATACATACTGACAGTAGACACCGCTTTCGTACAGTTTTTAATGCCACTAATCCTAGTACAGAAATAGCGAACAAAACATCAGACAAATGAAAGTAATGCAGCTTTCGTCGTATATCAAGAAAAACAGTACGTCACATCAGCAACTTTTGTGTTGGGCGAACAATCTTATCGATTCAACCTTCGTAAACAGACGAACTAATGTTTGTGTATCATATTTGTCTCATGACATTACACGACATATACAGCAGTACTTCATCTAGAAATGAAAGGGTACAGAACTGGGTTTTGAAAAGAATTGTTAGTGAGTCCGCCAAACAACATGAACAAACAAATTACAAGATAAAACACGACGCGTTTCGACCTCTTAGGTCTTCTTCAGGCAAGAGAAACAACATTCAGGACAATGAAAACGAAGAACGAGCAATCACTAATAACTTGTCTTCTCATGTTCGGCGGAAGATGGGCGTTGAATGAAAATGAGGTCGTTGAGAAGGGGACAAAGGGAGTAAATAATGAAATCATAGTAATCAGGATAGCAGTGATATTGGTAATAATGATAACGATGATGATGAAAATATGAAAAATTAAAGATAGGATTGCTACCACTTTTGGTGATAATGTGACGATAGTAGTTGTAATATTAATAGTGGCTATACACACAGAAGGGGAACAAGGAGAAGGGTAGAGGATTTTCTATCACCATGGTTGTAGTGGCAACAGTGTTAGTGAAACTCTTCAAAATTACAGAACTGGATCTTGTGGAGTTGTAAGTGCTATATCCGCCAAACATGAACAAACGAATCACAAGACAAAACCCGACGCGTTTCGACCTCTTAGGGCTTCTTCAGGCAAGATAAACAACTCAGGACAATGAAAATGAAGAACGAACAATCACTTTTCTCATCAAATTCGGCGCCGATAAGTGATTGCTCGTTCTTCATTTTCCTTGTTCTAAATGTTGAGTGTTGTTTATCTTGCCTGAAGAAGACCTAAGATGTCGAAACGCGTCGTGTTTTGTCTTGTGATAAAGCTTGTTTATGTTTGGCGGATATAGCATTCAAAACTTTTATAGATTTGTTAAGATTTCCGCCTGCAGTCGCGTCACTGTGCAACTACAGAACTGATGATTTTAGCGAGAAGAATGCCGTGTTTTGGTCATCTCCAGGCTGACCTGCACTGTGTGGCAGCTGTTCTCAGGGGAAACTCACTGTCTCCATGTGTGTGTGCTGTGTGGCAGCTGTTCTCAGGGAAACTCACTGTCTCCATGTGTGTGTGCTGTGGCAGCTGTTCTCAGGGGAAACTGTCTCCATGTGTGTGCTGTGTGACAGCTGTTCTCAGGGGAAACTCACTGTCTTCATGTGTGTGCTGTGTGGCAGCTGTTCTCAGGGAAACTCACTGTCTCCATGTGTGTGCTGTGTGGCAGCTGTTCTCAGGGGAAACTCACTGTCTTCATGTGTGATGAGGTCATGAGACAGTGTGTCCTCCCTCAGATTCAGAGTCTGCCTCTCACATCCATCTCATCACCGCTACGCCTGAGGTGGCGTCCTACTGTTTCTGCTTCAAACCAATGGCCTGTATGGGAGATTGATCAATCCTTATCGTCCTACCGTTTCTGCTTCAAACCAATGGCCTGTATGGGAGGGCTGATCAGTCCATATTGTCCTACCGTTTCTGCTTCAAACCAAAGGCCTGTATGGGAGATTGATCAATCCTTATCGTCCTACCGATTCTGCTTCAAACCAATGGCCTGTATGGGAGGTTGATCAGTCCTTATCCTTTTTTTGTGGTACCAAATAAAGTTGTATATATATATATATATATATATATTAGTGTGTGTGTGTGTGTGTGTGTGTGTGTGTGTGTGTGTGTGTGTGTGTGTGTGTGTGTGTGTGCAATAACTGTCTTTATTTCAATACTTGTACCTGTATCCGTGTATGTGTAACATAGCGCGTTATATCTCTATTGGTTGATTGATTGATTGTGTATATATATATGCGCGTGCGCGCGTTTGATTGATTGATTGTGTATATATATGCGCGTGCGCGTGTTTACGTGTGTGTGTGCGTGTGTGTGTGTGAATGAAGTTTTGTTTCACTGTGATAGGTTAATCATTGATACTAGAGTAGCATATGCTTTTGCTTGTTGTATTCAAGTGGTTTGGTTGTATGGCTCCCATGTTCTTGAATAAATATTTATTAATTAAACTGTAGCCTGCCGTCGCAATGTAAACGTGCACCTTATATCCAAATGAATCTTCTTTTTGCTCAAATATGCTTAAATAGTTCTGTTTTTAACTCAGGCAGACTCATATTTGGTACTATAGTAGCGTGAAAGCTTCTGTATGCTTTACACAAATGAATCGTTATGCTGTTCACATGTTCTCGAATAAAATCTTACACAGACTGGAGCAGACTAATAGTTGGCACTGCATTAGTGTGAGCTTTGCATGTGTTTTGCTCAGATGAGTCACTGTATTGCTCGTGTTTTTCAATGAAGCCTTTTCAGCCCGTGGAAGGGTAACTTTTTACTTTCGTAGTAGAGTAGACTTTCACAAACTGTAATTAAATAAATGGTTTTACAACTGCTATGTTCTTGAATAATGTCTTGAACCTGTGGCAGCCCAATCTTTGTGACTACATTAGTATAGGATTTTGCCTTTTTAAGCTGATGTAAATCGTCGCACTGCCACTGTGTTCTTAATTAAAACTGAAGTAAAAATCATGTTGACTGTCGCTCGATAGACGTGGTGGCGCCCTCCGGAGAGAGAGCTCACTCACGCCGGCTCCGCGACTAAGCAGTAATTCATTGTCGTCAATAGGGGGCTTAGTAGGTGGTGTCCCGCATAAGTTGGATCAGAACAGGCGCCACTGAACACTATCGAAGTGACTCGGCGGCAGTGCAGTGTCCCCTCCGGTGGGTTGCCTCTTGACGACTTGACATTGACTGCTCCCTGTGGATTGCCGGTGCCGGGGCTGCGGCGAGACGGGCCTGGCTGTGGCTGTGGACGGGGGTGTCGGAATGAGGGTGTGGGTGCGATACCACGGAAATGGCACAGGAGATGGGACAGAGAAAAAAATTAGTTGACATATAGACGGCCCAAGTTCGCTGGTACAGTTCCTGTACTGCACAGACGACGCCTGGCGTGCATCGCACAGAACATGAAGGCGGAGAGTGTGTGGGACATCATGGGGACTGTTGGCGTGCATCGCACAGAACATGAAGGCGGAGAGTGTGTGGGACATCATGGGGACTGTTGGCGTGCATCGCACAGAACATAAAGGCGGAGAGTGTGTGGGACATCATGGGGACTGTTGGCGTGCGTCGCACAGAACATGAAGGCGGAGAGTGTGTGGGACATCATGGGGACTGTTGGCGTGCATCGCACAGAACATGAAGGCGGAGAGTGTGTGGGACATCATGGGGACTGTTGGCGTGCATCGCACAGAACATGAAGGCGGAGAGTGTGTGGGACATCAGGGGACTTTTTGGCGTGCATCGAAAAGAACATGAAGGGGGGAGATGTGGGGGACATAAAGGGACTGTAGCAGAAGGGCAGACACAAAAAATTACGAACGACTCCTTTACCTTTATTGATTTATTGACTTATTTCTTTTTTTTTAATTTCCCAGAGTCTGCCACCCCTCGGGCCATTTGTCCTGTAGGGGGCGGCCCAACAAATCAATAAATGAAACCTTTGGTGTTTTTTTTGCACTGGTTTATTTTTTCTTTAAATCAAATAAATGGAAACTCAGGGTTTTTAAATTTTTTGCAGTGTTTTAAATTTTTTTCATTAAAACAAATAAATGAAAACTCATGGGGGTTTTTTTTGGGGCCTGTTTTATTCTTTAAATTCAGCTCAAAAAATTTTTTTTTTTTAAAACCCAATATTTTTTATTATTTTAATGGTATCGGGGCATGAAATTAAATTAAATATCCCGGGTTAGATCCGCGGGGTTGGAGGGGGAAGGGGGGGGTGCAGGGGAGATAAGGGATCAAAATCTAACGATTTTCATTTTTGTTCCCCCCTGTGTTCTGATATCTGGGGGGCAACGGTGGACGACCTGATGTTGCTTTTATTTCGCCCCGTGTGCTGATATTTTGGGGGGCAACGGAAAAACGAGCAAATTTTCTGTGATTTCGCCCCTGTTTGGGGAAAATCTTTGGGAAAAGGGTTGGGACAGCTAGAAATTTTGGTTTTCCCGCTCCCTTGGGGCTGATACTGTGGGCTAGGGTAGGACGGGCTAGACGTTTGCTGTGATTTCGCCCCCCGGGGTTTCCGATATTTTTGGGGGGAAACGTAGGACGAGCTAAATTTCCCGGATTTCGCTCCCTGTGTTTTTATATTTTTGGGTTTAACGGTAGACGGCTAGAGTATTTTGTGTATCCCTCTGAGTTTTTCGGGGGAGAGGGTTTACAAACCCTTTAATTAAACTCTTACAGAACATGTCCTACATAACCATTTCCCAAAATTCCAAATTAAGGGTTTTTGGCCTTTTCTCCCCTTTTCCCTTACCTTCCGTGGTCCCTCACTTTTTGGGCCCACCCTTCCTTTTTTACCTTCTGGGGCCCCTCACGGGGTTACCACCCCTTTCAAACCTTCGGGGTCCCCACTTTTAGTACCACTCCTTCACTTTTTTGGGGGTCCCTCACTGTTAAAACCACTCCTCCCTTTCTGTGGCCCCCTCACTTTTTTGTACCACTCCTTCTCCCTTCGTGGTCCCTCCCCTTTTTAATACCACCCCTTCTCCCTTTGGTTTCCCTCATTTTTTAAGTACCACATCCTTCAAACCTTCTGTGGTCCCTCATTTTTTTGGGCCCACTCCTTTTCTTTTTTCCTTGGCCCTCACTGTTTAGTACCACCCTTCCTTAAACCCTTTTGGTCCCTCACTTTTTAGTACCACTCCTACCTTGTTTACCCTCACGTTTAAAACCAACCCCTTTTCCTTCTCCCTTCTTTGCCCCCTCACTGTTTATCCCACCCCTTCACCTTCGGGGGAAACCCTCACTTGTTTATTACCCCCCTTCCTTCAAACCTTCGGGGTCCCCACTGTTTAGTACCACTCCTTCCTTCTACCTTCTGGGGGCCCCCCACGTTAGTCCCCACCCCTTCCTTCTACCTTCTTTGGTCCCCCATTTTTTATTTACCACTAAATTCCTTCTACTTCGGGGTCTCTCACTTTTTTAGTACCACCCTTCCCCCCTTCTGTACCCCCTCACTTTTTAAGTACCACCCCTTCCTTCTACCTTCTTGGTCTCTCACGGTTTTTACCCCTCCTTCTCCCTTCTGGGGTCCCTCACTGTTTGGGTACCACCCCTTTCCCCTTCTTTTTCGTAAATCCCTCACTTTTTTTAGCCCCCACCCCTTTCTACCTTCGTGGCCCCTCACTTTTTAGTACCACCCCCTTCCTTCTATTTTCTTTTTTCCCTCATTTTTTTATTCCCCCAACTCCTTCCTTCAACCTTCTGGGCCCCTCACTTTTTTATTCCCAAACCCTTCCTTCTACCTTCTGGGGTCCCTCACTGTTTAGCCCCCACCCCTTTTCTCCCTCTGTTTCACACCTTGTTTATTCCCCCCTCCTTCAAACCTTTCTGTGGCCCCCTCACTGTTTAGTACCAACCCCTTCTACCTTCCTGGGGGGTCCCTCACTTTTTTATTACCACTCCTTCACCTTCTTTTGGGCCCCTCACTGTTTATACCGACTCCTCCCCTTCTTTAACCCCTTTCACTTTTTTAGACCACTCCTTCTACCTTCTTTTAAACCCTCACTTTTCAGTCCCACCCTTTCCTTCCCCTTTTCTGTGGCCCCACGTTTAGTCCCCACTCCCCTTCCCTAACCTTCTTTTGCCCCTCACTCTTAGAAACCACTCCTTCCCCCTACCATCTGGGGTCCCTCACTGTTTAGTACCACACCTTCCTTCTCCTTTCTGTTTCCCCTCACTTTTTATTTAACTCACCCTTCCTCACCTTCTTTTCCCCCACTTTTTTAGAAACCACCCCTTTCAAACCTTCGTGGCTCCCTTTTATTCCCCACCCCTTCAACCTTCGGGGGCCCCTCCCCTGTTTAGAAACCCACTCCTTCTCCCCTTCCCTGTGGCCCCCTCAGTGTTTAGTACCACCCTTCCTTCTACCTTCTGGGGTCCCCGCTGTTTAGCCCAATCCTCTACTTTTCTGGGGCCCCCTCACTTTTTTAATGCCACTCCTTAAACCCCTTCGGGTGGTCCCTCGCTGTTTTAGTACCACTCCCTCCCAATTTCCTGTTTTCCCTCGCTGTTTATCCCAAACCCTTCTTTCTACCTTTCTGGGGCCCCCCTCACTTTTTTAATTACCACTCCTTCCTTCTCCCCTTCTTTGTCCCTCATGTTTTAGTCCCACTCATTTCCTTCTACCTTCGTTTTCCCTCACTGTTTAGTACCACTCCCTTCCCTTTCTCCCTTCTGTGGTCCTTCCCCTTTTTAGTAAACCACCTTCTCCTTCTGTGGTCGTTTAAACCCCTCTTTAGTACCACTCCTTCTACCTTTTTGGGGTCCCCCCCTTTTTAGCCCCCTCCTTCAACCTTCTGGTTTTCCCTCACTGTTTTAGTCCCACTCCTTCTCCCCTTCTGGGGTCCCTCACTTTTTAGGACCCTCCTTCTAACTTCTGTGGTCCCTAAACTGTTTAGTACCACCCCTTTCTACCATTTGGGTTTTCCCCACGTTTAGTACCACTCCTTTCCCTTTCTTTTGTCCCCCACTGTTTTTCCCCAAACCCTTCTTCTACCTTCTGTGGCCCTCATTTGTTTAGTACCACTCCCCTTCCTTCTACCTTCTGTGGTCCCCCCACTGTTTTAAAAACCACCCCCTTCCCTTTCTCCCTTTCCCTTTTGGTCCCTCACTGTTTAGTCCCACTCCTTCCTTCTACCTTCTGGGGTTCCTCACTTTTTTAATCCCACTCCTTCCTTCTACCTTTCTGTGGTCCCCACTTTTTTTACCACCCCTTTCCCCTTCCCCCTTTTTGTGGTCCCCCACGTTTACCCCCCACTCCTTTTTTCTCCCTTTCTGTGGTCCCTCACTGTTTAGTACCACCCTTCCTTCTCCCTTTTCGGGGTCCCCACTGTTTTTTACCATTCCTTCTCCCTTCTGTGGTCCCTCACTGTTTAGAAACCACTCCTTCAAACCTTTCGTTTTCCCTCACTGTTTATTACCACTCCAAACCTCTTTTGCCCCTCATTTTTTAGAAACCACTCCTTTTCCCCTTTCTTTTTCCCCACTGTTTATACCACCCCTTCCTTCAAACCTTCTGTGGTCCCTCACTTTTTTAAAAACCACCCTTCCCCCAACCTTTCGGGGCCCCCTCACTTTTTATACCATTTCCCTTCTACCTTCTGTGGTCCCTCACTGTTTAGTACCACCCCTTTCCCTTTCCACCTTCTGGGTCCCCCACTGTTTAGTGCCACCCCCTTCTACCTTCGGGTTCCCTCGCTTTTTGTCCCATTTCCTCTCCCTTTCGGGTGGTCCCTAAACTTTTAATCCCACCCTTCCTTCTACCTTCGTTGTCCCTCACTGTTTAAACCACTCCTACCTTTCTTTTGGCCCTCCCCTGTTTAGAAACCACTCCTTCAAACCCCCTGTGGTCCCACTTTTTAGCCCCCCACCCCTTCCCTTTCGGGTGCCCCTCACTTTTTTGGGGACCACTCCTTCTCCCTTCGGGTCCCCCACTGTTTAGCCCCACCCCTTCTACCTTCAAGTGTCCCCACTTTTTAGTCCCACCCTTCTACCCTTCGGTGTCCCTAAACTTTTTAATACCACCCCTTTCTACCTGCTGGGGCCCCCTCACTGTTTAAAGTCCCACCCTTCCTTCCCCTTTTTTGGGGTCCCTCACTTTTTAGTCCCAAACACCTTCCTTCTACCTTCTTGGTCCCCACTTTTTTAGTACCACCCCCTTCTACCCTGGGGTCCCTCATGTTTCGCCCCACCCCCTTCCCTTTCAATTTTTTTCCTGGGGCCCCCCCTCACGTTTATTTACCACCCTTCCCCTTTCTGGGGTCCCTCAGTTTTTTAGTACCACCCCTTTTCCTTCTACCTTTTCTGTGGTCCCCCCCCCCCCCTTTTAAAAAAACCACCCCCTTCCCAACATTCGTGGCCCCTCATTTTGGGGGCCAATTTCCAAACCTTCTGGGGCTCCCTCGCGTTTAAAACCACTCCTTCTACATTCGGGGTCCCTACGTTTAGAACCACCCTTTTTTCTACCCCTTATTTGGCCCCTCGTTTTTAGAAACCACCCCTTCCCTTTCTACCCTTCTGTGGCCCCTGACTGTTTAAAACCACCCCCCTTTCCCTATTTTTTCCTGTGGTCCCCTAAATTTTTTAGGCCCACTCCTTCCTTCTACCTTCGTGGTCCCTCACTGTTTAGAACCACTCGCCATCTACCTTCGGGCCTTCACTTTTTTTAGAAACCACCCCTTTTCTACCTTCTGGGGTTCCCTCACTTTTTTAGTACCACCCCTTCAACCTTCTGTGGTCCCTCACTTTTTTGGGCCTACCCTTCAAACCTTCTGGTGCCCTCACTGTTTAGTCCCACCCCTTTTTCTCCCTTTCCCTTTTTTCCCCCCCACTTTTTAGAAACCACCCCCTTCCCCTTTCCTGGTGTCCCTCACTGTTTAGTACCATTTCCTCCCTTTCTGTATCCCCACTTTTTAAATTACCAAAACCCCTCCCCTTTTTTGGGGCCCCCAACACTTTTTTAGCCCCCACCCCCTTCCTTCAACCTTTTTTTTGGGCCCTCACTTTTCATTACCACCCCTTTCCTCCCTTCTGGGGTCCCCACTGTTTAGTCCCCACTCCTTCTCCCTTCTGGGTCCCCCACTTTTTTTAGAAACCATTTCCTTCTCCCTTTCTGGGGTTTCCCACTTTTTAAGTCTCACCCCTTCCCCTTCTCCCTTTTCTTTTGCCCCCTCACGGGTTTAAGCCCCCACCTTTCCCTTTTCTATTTTCCCTGTGGCCCCTCACTGTTTAGTCCCCACCCCCTTCTTTCTAACCTTCTGTGGACCCTCTCTTTTATACCACCCCTTCCTTCACCTTCTTTTGGCCCCTCACTTTTTTCGTCCCCACTCCTTCTTTTTTACCTTCTGGGGGCCCCTCACTGTGTGGGACCCCCCTCCTTCCTTCTCCCTTTCTGGGTTTCACTCACTTTTTATAACCACTCCTTCTACCTTCTGGTGTCCTTCACTTTTTTAACCACTCCTTCCCCTTCTGGTTTTCCCCCACTGTTTAGTACCACTCCTTTTTCCCCTTCTGTGCCCCTCATTTGTTTGGGTACCACCCCTTCTCCCTTTCTTTTACCCCTCACTTTTAGAAACCACCCCTTCCTTCACCTTCTTTTGGTCCCTAGTGTTTTATTACCACTCCTTCAAACCTTCTGTGGTCCCCCCGTTTTTAGCACTCCTTCCTTCTACCTTCTGTGGCCCCTTTCCTTTTGTTTAGTACCATTTCCTTCAAACATTCTATGGTCCCTAACGGGTTTAGGCCACCCCTACCTTCTGGGGTCCCCCTCACTTTTAAAGACCACCCCTTTTTTCCCTACCTTCTGGGGCCATCACTTTTTGGGGCCCACCCTTTCAACCCTTCTGGGGTCCTCACTTTTTAGTCTCACTCCTTTCAAACCTTTCTGGGGTTTCCCCCACTTTTTAAAACCATCCTCCTTCTCCCTTTCGTGGCCCCCTCACTTTTTTAGTACCACCCCTTCTTTCCCTCCCTTTCCCTGGGGTCCCTCCCCTGTTTGGGAAACCACTCCTTTTTTTTCTCCCTTCTGTTACCCCACTTTTTGTACCACTCCTTCCTTCCCCTTCTGTTTCCCTCCCTTTTAAAAACCCAAACTCCTTCAAAACCTTTCCTGGCCCCCTCGTTTTTTTTAGTCCCACCCCTTCTACCTTCTGGGGGCCCCTCACTGTTTTGTACCCCCCTTTCCCTTTAAAAATTTTTCGGGTCCCTCACTTTTTAAGTACCACCCTCCCTTTCGGGGGCCCCTCACGTTTAGAAACCACCCCCTTCTCCCTTTTCGGTGGTCTCTCACGTTTAGTACCACCCCTTCTCCCCCTTCGGGGGTCCCTCACTTTTTTAGAAAACCACTCCATCTTCCCCCTTTCCCTGGGGTCCCTCACTGTTTTAGAAACCACCCTTCCCTTTACCCCCGTGTCCCCCACTGTTTAGTACCCACCCTTCCCTTTCTACCTTCTGTGGTCCCTCACTTTTTAAATTCCCACTCCTTCCTTCCACCTTCTGTGGTCCCCACTTTTTAAAGTACCACCCCTTTCCCTTCCTCCTTCTTTTGGCCCTCACTTTTTACCCACCCTTTCTTTTTTCCCCTTTCGGGGTCCCCCCATTTGTTTAGTCCCACCCCTTTTCTACTTTCTGTGGTCCCTCACTGTTTTATACCACCCTTCTACCTTCTGTGGCCCCCTCACTTTTAGAAACCACTCCTCTCCCTTTCTGGGGTCCCTCACTTTTTGGGCCCCATTTCCTTCAACCTTTTTGGTGTCCCCCCTTTTTATTACCACCCCCCCTTTCCCTTCTACCCCCTTGGTCCCTAAACTTTTTTAGAAACCACTCCTCCCCCTTCTGGGGTTCCCTCATTTTTTTAAAGTACCACTCCTTCTACCTTCTGGGGTCCCCCCTTTTTTTTCCCACTCCTTCACCTTTCTGTTCCCGCCCACTGTTTAACCCCCCTTCTTCTACCTTTTGCCCCCCACTTTTTTATTTAACCGCCCCCCCCCTTTCTAGGCCCCTCACTTTTTTGGGTACCACTTCCTTCTTTTTTCCCGGGTTCCCTCCTGTTAATACCACCCCTTTCCCTACCTTTTTTGGGGTCCCTTTCACTGTTTAGTCCCACTCCTTCCTTCTACATTCTGTTCGCTCACTTTTTATTACCACACCTTCCTCTCCCTTCCCTGGGGGTCCCCACTTTTAGAACCCCCCCCTTCAAACCTTTTCTGGGGTCCCTCACTTTTCTTCCCACCCTTCCTTCCCCTTCTGTGGCCCTTCCCCTGTTCAGTAAAAACACCTTCCTTCTACCCATTCTGGGCCCCTCACTTTTTTAGAAACACTCCTTCCTTCTCCCTTTCTGTGGACCCTCACTGTTTAGTACCACCCTTCTCCCTTTCTTGGGGCCCTCACGTTTAGAAACCCCCCTTCTTTCTCCCTTTCTGTGCTCCCTCAGTTTTTTTAGAACCACTCCTTCCTTCTACCTTCTTTGGCCCTCACTGTTTAGTACCCCCTCCTTCAAAATTCGTGGCCCCCTCCGTTTATGCCACCCCTTTCCCTTTCAACCTTTGGGGTCCCTCACTTTTTTTAGTACCACTCCCTTTAAAAACCCTTCGGGGTCCCTTACGTTTAGTACCACCCCTTTTCCCTTCTATCTTTTTGGGGTCCCCACGGGGACCCCCTCCTTCCTTCTACCTTTTTGCCCCCTGTTTTTTTACCATTTTCCCCCCTCTCCCTTCTGTGTTCCCCGCTTTTATACCCCCCTTTCCTTCTCCCTTCTGTGGTCCCCCTTTTTATTTTCCCATTTCCCCCCTTCCCCTTTCCCTTTTCCCCCCACTGTTTAAAAACCACCCCTTTCCTTCTACCTTCTGGGGCCCCCCACTTTTAGTACCACCCCCTTCCTTCAAACCTTTTTGGGGTTCCCTCACTTTTTAGTCCCACACCTTTTTTCTCCCTTCGGTCCGCCCCCTCACTGTTTTTACCCACCCCTTTCCTTCTACCTTCTGGGTCCCTAACTGTTTATACCACCCCTTTCCCTTTCCTCCCCTGTGGCCCCCTTCACTTTTTAGAAACCACCCCTTTCCCTTTAAACCCTTTCCCTCTGGTCCCTCCCATTTTTTACCACCCCTTTCTCCCCTTCTGTGGTCCCTCATTTTTTTTATTCCCAATCTTCCTTCTACCTTCTGTGGCCCCTCACTTTTTAGTCCCCACTCCTTCTACCTTTTGTGCCCCTCATGTTTATTACCACCCTTTCCTTTCTACCTTCCTGGGGTCCCTCACTGTTTATCCCACTCCCCCTTTTCTACCTTTTTGGTGCCCCCTCACGTTTTTACCCCTTTTCCTACCTTCTCCCTTTCCCGGGGTTCCCTCACTTTTTTAATACCACCCCTTTCCCCTTCTACCTTCTGTGGACCCAACGTTTAGTATCACCCCTTCCTTCTCCCTTCTTTTGGCCCCCCCCGCTGTTTAGCCCCCTCCCCCTTCTCCCTCTGTGGCCCCTCACTGTTTATTACCACTCCCCCCTTTTCTTTGGACCCTCACTTTTTTTGTCCCACTCCTTCCTTCAAACCTTCTGTTTTCCCTCACTTTTTTAGTACCACTCCTTCAACCTTCTGTGGTCCCTCACTTTTTAAAACCAACTCCTTCTCCCTTTCTTTTGGTCCCTCACTTTTTAGTACCCCCTCCTTCAACCCCCTTTCCCACACGGGTTTAGTCCCACCCCTTTTCTACCCTTCCCTGTGGCCCCCTCACTTTTTTATACCACTCCCCCTTATACCTTTTTGTGGCCCCTCACTTTTTTAGTACCAATTTCCTTTCCCTTTTCTCCCCTTCGGGGCCCCTCACTTTTGTCCCCCTTACCCCTTTCTCCCTTTCTTTGTCCTTCCCCTTTTTGCCCCAACTCCCCCTTTCACCTTCTTGGCCCTCACTTTTTTGGGTACCACCCCCTTTTTCCCCCTTCTTGGCCCCCTCACTGTTTGGGTCCCACTCCTTCTCCCTTCTTGGTCCCTCACTTTTTAGTACCACCCTTTCTACCTTCTTTGGTCCCTCACTGTTTATTCCCACCCCTTTCTACCTTCTGTGGTCCCTCACTGTTTAGTACCACCCTCCTTCCTTCTACCTTCTGTGGCCCCCCACTTTTTATTACCACCCTTCCCCCTTCTTGGTCCCCCCACTTTTTAAAGAAAACCACCTTCTACCTTCTGGGGTTTCCTCGCTGTTATCCCACCCCCTTCCTTCTCCCCCTTTCTGTGGCCCCCTCACGTTTAGTACCACTCCTTCTACCTTTTTTGGGGCCCTCACTGTTTAGTACCACCCCTTTCCCCTTCTATTTTCTTGTCCCTCACCTTTAGTACCACTCCTTCCTTCCCTTTCTGTGGTCCCTCCTGTAAAAAGTACCCCCTCTTTCCTTCTACCTTCGGGTGGTCCCCCACTGTTGGGTTAACCAAAACCACCCCTTCAACCTTCTGGGGCCCCCTCACTTTTTTGTCCCAAATCCCCCCTTCCCTTCCCCTTTTCGTGATCCCTCACTTTTTTTAGTACCACTCCCTTCTCCCTTCTTTTGGTCCCTCACTGTTTAGTCCCAAATCCTTCCTACTCCCCTTCGTGGTCCCTCACTGTTTATACCACCCCTTTCCCCTTCTCCCTTTCTGTGGTCCCTTCACTTTTAGTACCATCCTTCCTTCTCCCTTCTTTTGGCCCCACTTTTTAGTACCACCCCTTTTCCTTCTCCCTTCTTGGTCCCTCGCTTTTAGTCCCCACCCTTCCCCCTTCTGTGGTCCCTCACTGTTTTTTTACCACTCCCCCCTTCTACCTTCTGTGGCCCCCCGCTGTTTATTTACCACTCTTTCCTGTCCCAAAGTCGCGAATTTAACGCTAGGTGAACAACACAGTGGCTAGCAGGGGTGTGGTAGGAAATGATAAAAATTTTAAAAAACCAAATAGTTTAAAGTGAAAAAGCAAAACGGCCAGGGGGCTTTGAAAAATGTAAGGGAAAACAGATTGGGGGGGTTTAAAAAAAGGCAGGGTTTGCAAACGAAAAAAAATTTAACGGAAAAGGGCAAAAAGGGGAACAGATGTAGACAACGAAGCGTCTTTGGAATTAAAAGATAAATGAAGCGCCCCCGGGAACGGCGCAGAAAAAGAAGTGCAACGGGGCAATTAAAAGAAAGTAAAGAGACACACACATACACTTTGCAAACACACACACACACACAAAACCACCGTAAACAAGTTTGGGGAGACAAAAACCCCGCAAAATTTCAAACGTGGGGGTTTTTTTTCCACAATACTCCGGGAATTTACGAGAAAGGACACAGGCAGGGACAGATCGCAAGAAAGGGGCAAATAAGCACAAGCACCCACCATCTCGAGATCTTTGCCTTACAAGAATAAAAATGAGGGCCAAAAACCAAACTTTAAAAAACGCCGCGCGAAAACGCAGATAAACTAGTGGCATCTCCCAAAACCAACCCCAGAAAGTGTGCTTCTGCCCATTCCCCAAACCATTGAGCAACGGGGGTCCTGCTGAAAAAAAACGAAAAGACCAAACCCAATTTTTTCCCCTGTGCTCCCGAATCTTTTCCCTTGAAAACGGCCTAAAAGACACCCAAAACAGCAAACAATGTACGAGCAGAACATAAAAAAAGAGGTCAGCCCTAGTTCTACACAACAAAATAAATGAAAAATTTAAAGACATATGCCCGATGCACCAAACTACTTTTCAAAAAAAAAACAAAGCACAAAACCACCCCAAAAACAACTGAAAAACTTGAAACCAAAATCCCGAAATGGGACAAAAAGAAAGGAAAGAAAAAACTTAAAGTTAAAAGAAATGAAAGTAAACAAAAAAAATACGTTTTTTTACTTCTGACGTTAAAGAGGTTCGAAAAAAGAAAAGAAGTTCCCAAAAACTCCCTACACTGTAATCGTTTAAAGGACCCCTGGGCCTGACTGGGTTCAGGGGGGAAGGGTAAAGGCTATCTTTACGGGGGGAAAGCGATCACAATGAAACACACACCACTGAAGGGAATTTAAAAAAGGGATTTTAAATTTTTCATTACGAGCAAATCTCCCTAAACCCAAAACGATTCAATTTCGGGGTCAAAGATGTAAAAAAAAGGATGCACCCCCACCCGCAAACTCCTCTTTCTTTGCAAGAAAAATTTCAGAACAACACCCGGGTGTAAAAACAACATAACAAGATTGCTCCAACCCGGGGGCCAAAGTTTTGAAAAAAAAAAAATTTTTTTCCCAAAGCCAAAACTTTCCAATTTAAATCTAAAGAACATGAAAAAACCACCGGGGTTTTCATGATAAAATGAAAAAACCCTCTGAAAAATTTATGAAGGACAAGATTCAAACCCCAAAGGGAAAAGGAAACCCCCGTCCAGCCGGGAAAAATAGGAGAGCCTTGGGGGAACCCTTTTGGTGACTCCCCTTTGATCCAACCACGACCAATAGCCTGCCACCAGAAACCCGCAAAATTCCCCACCCCCTTACAAACCCCAAAGGCTTCCACGACTACCAAACTTTTATGGGGGAACCCTACGAGGTTTTTTTACGAAATATTTTAAATACATCCTTTAAAAAAGGAGCTGTTTTAACAGGTTTCACGTCCCTTTATTTTTGGGAAATTTCAGACAGTGTTCCCTTATTTTGTTTTATAAAAACCCTTTTCATTTTTCGGCAAAGACGGTTTTTAGGTCCCAAAATACCTATCCTCTTTACTTGAAGACGTGTACAAAAAAAAGTTATTCTCATTGTATTTTTTCCACATTTCATAACACACACATTTTTCCCTTTTTTTTTTTGTTTTGTTTTTTTTTTTTCTTTCTTTTTTTTTTTTCTTTTTTTTTTTTTTTTTGGGAAATTGTTAAATTCCCCTGAAATTTCTTTTAGAAACAAAGCGTTACATTCTTTTACTTTAAATATTTAATTTTTCTTCCCCTTTTTAGAATTTCCCAAAATTCTTTAAAAAAGTTATTTAATAGTCAAAACGATATTAAAAAACTTTTCGTTTTTTTTAGGGAAAAAGTTAAACTATAAAATACAAACCAACATACTTACGTCATCATCTTTTTTCCAAAACCCCAAAAAATTTTTGATATTACAATCGTTTAAATTTATCCCCCTTTCCAAAATGCCCATCTAAATAACTATTTTTTTCCCTTTCCCGTAATACGACAAGGAATTTTTCCCAAAGGGCACGTAAAAACCGCAATATATATACGTTTTTAAAGGGGTTTAGTAAAACATAAAGGTTTTCACCAATCCCCCCAAAACTGGGCAGTGATGTAAAAATGCATTTGTAGCCAATTAAAAAAATTTGTAATTCTTTACAAAGCATGTTTTTGTCATTTTATTTTCCTAAAGGCCCGAATGATCAGAATTTTGACTGGCTACGCGCAATTTAAATCAACATTTTTAATAATTTTTTTAAAACGGGTGACTTTAATGCTCACCCACCGGCCCCTTCTTGGGGAAAAAATTGTAACACGGTTTTCCATAATCGTCTTGTTGAAAAAATCGTAATAGTTTTATTCCACCAATTTTTAAAAGATGGCAGTAAAAAAACCCCGGGTCCCCCATAAAAACCAAACATAGAGCAAAAGCTATAGACCTTTTCCTTTTTTCTTTACCGAACTGCCCCCTTTTTGTACAGGGAAACATGTAAAGATAAAGTTTGGGGGAAACGATCCTTTTTCCTATAAAAAACCAAAGTTAAAAAAAATATTCAGGTTTTAAAAATAATGTACCCTATACCCAGTGAAAAACAAATAAAGTGGCAACGGATAAAATTTTAAACTAATTTTAAACTTTTCAAACTTTGATAAATGGAAAGCAAGAGCAAAACCGGGCCTGCAAATTTCAGAAAATTTAGGAAGCGTTATTTTGGCAGCTAATTCATCAAACCCAAAAAAAACTACAAACCAACCCAAAAAATTTTAAACATGAGGGGAAAATCGGGGACAATTTAAAGTGAACAATTGTTAAAATTTTAAAAAAAACAAATAAAAGGAGAAAAATTTAAGCGAAAACAAAAAAAAAATCTAAAGAAAAAATTAAAGCAAAAAATTTTAAAAGAAGGGAAAATCATAGGGAAAAGAAAAAAGCAAAGACACACATTTAAAAATTAGAAACCAAAGCAAAAAGGCTATAATTTTGGGGAAATTTTTTTTCACAAAAGGGAATTCAATAATAAAACTTAAAATAAGGTTTTTTGGAAAAAAAGTGAAATGCAAAGAAAAATGGAATTAGACCTTTCCCAAACTATCCAATAAAATCTAATGAAAAATAAGTTTCCCCCTTTTGATGGGGGAAAAGGGGGAAACCTTCCCTGGATATTTTTCCTATGAAAGTAAATCAGACGGTCTGTCCTCAAACTGTAAAAAATATAGAGAAAAAAACAAATTTCAGCCTCCAAATTTAGACCCTCTTCCTGATAAAAGATCTCTCATTTAAGCCCAAAAGATAACAATCAGAGAGTTGAAAAGTGCAATAAATGGAAACACAACAAAAGAACTCCTGGTTTTTGATATTGTGAGCAATGAAATGTTAAAACATCTCCCTGATAACTGCATTTTTTTCCTACATCATATAGTTCAGAACTCTGGGAAAAAGGCGTTGGGTTCCCCAAAAATGGAAAGACTCAAAAGTCTTTCCCAAACTTTAAAAACCCGGGAAAAACCCTTTAAAAAAAAAAAACACTACCCCCCCTATAGCCTCACTCCCAAAGTGGGAAACTTTTAGAAAAAAATTTTTTTAAAATTGGGGTCATGCACTTTTTTGGGAAAAAAAAATTAAACCAATTAATCCCAAACCCGGGTTTATGAAAGGGGATCCACAGTTACACTTTTTTAAAAAATTTTCCACTCCAAAAAAAACGTCATTTTTCCCCGTAGGAAAAGTTAAATCGTAAACCCTTTTTTGAAGTTTAAAAAAGCCCCATACCAAGTCTGCACAGGCGCTTGGTTTTTAAAAAAACAAACTGATTTGGGAAAACTGGAAACAAGTACAATTATAAAAAATCAAAAATTTTTTAAAAAAGAAATAATTTTAGCCAGATTTGGAAAAGACCCAAAAACGCAAAAAAATAACAAGGGGAATTTCCCCAAGGTTTTAGTTTTAGCACCTATTTTTTTTAACATTTTTTATTCACCAAACCCCCCAAAAGGCCCGTTTTCCAAAAATGTTGTTCTAGTGCAATACGCAATACCTTTTTATGGGAATTTGGGAAATAACTCTGAAAAAATTCCCCCTCCCAACCCAAAAAGCACAGAATTAAAAATTTGAAGACTATACAAAAGATTTAGATAGCTAGGGAAATTATAAAAAAATGTCTGTCCTTGTCCACTGAAAAAACAAATATTTTTGTTTTTTAATGCAGGAACAATCCAGAAAATTTAAACCCGTCTTTTAAACCCCCCCCCTAGGGGGAAACCTTTTGAAAAAAAAAAAGTAACAAATTTTTTGGACTTTTCTTTACTCCAAAATTTTCTTGGAATATTCATTTTGAAAAATATTAACAAAGGCAGAAATTTTTAATTTTCTAAAGATCATAAGCAAACTAACCCCGGGGGAAAGGATTTTAAAAAATCCCCTCATCCTTTTTATTGCTTTTTTGTCAATCAAAACTTACATAGGTCCAAAAATGTAAATTTTTGCGCTCCAAAAATTTTTTTTAAAAAAATTACAAAGTTTGGATTTCAAACCCAAAAATTTTTTCCTCGGAACCCCAAGCATCCTCAAAAAGCAAAAAACATATAGAAAAACCCGGGAAAAATTTCCCCTTGATTAAATTTTCCCTGAACAAACTGCAAACAAAAAATTTTCCATAAAAACGAGTGCTGGCGATAATTAACAATTTAAGAAGAAAATTTTTAAAATTTGATCGGACACTGACTTTCCAAAAAAGGGGAATTAAAAATTTAAAAAACCCAAAAAACAATAGCTACATAACTTCGAAATTTATTAAAAGTTTTAAAAATAGATATAAAAAAGTGGTAAAAAACCATCTTTTTCATCTTTCCACAAAGGGAGAACCAAAAAACCCATTCTTTATACTTGGGAAATTTAGATATTACAAAAAGGGGAAATGTTAAAATCCCTCAAAAAAATTTCCCAAAAACACAAAATACAAATATTCAAAATCATTTCAAGGGTTTACTGATGGTTTTCCCTTTTTTGGGTATGGAAATTTGGTGCAGGGATTTGTTTTTTCCTTCCCTAAAAAAAAAAAATCGTTTTTTCGGGTTTCAAAATTTTCTATATCCACACCGAATTATACTTAAAAGATGGGAATGGAATTTCAACAGAACTTTCCCCCTTAACTTTGCTCATATATTTTCTTTGTAGATCAAAACAGCCCCCCTTCCCGGTCCCCCCCCCCTAATAATCGACACCCCCAAACCCTTTTGTTGGAAAACAAATATCTTTTTTAAATGCTTGGGGTTTTTTTAAAGGGCCAAATATAGAATTTTTCCCGGGTTCCTTCGCATACTGGAAACTTTGGGAAAAAACTGGCTGATAGGGCTCGAAAAAAGGTGCTAAAAAAGTTGGTTCCCTTTTATAGTTTTAAAATAAAACCCGTTGTTGAATGGGTTTTCGTCCCCTTGAATCGACTGCCGGAAGAGATCAAACAATGTTATACGTCAACCGAGATTTCAACCAACCCAAGGGAAGGGTTTTTTCCCAAAACCCTTGAATTAAGAAAAAATGCCCTTTAAACTTTTTCCCTTTATTAATTTCCCGACCAAAAAACTTCCCTTATAAATTTTGATTAAAGCAAAAACTTTTTTAAAACCCAAATTTTTTGTAAGAATACAAAAATGTTAATTTGTGTAAAAAATAACACTGAACCACTTTTATTAATTTCCTTTTTCTCTTTTTACCAACATCATTTTTTGATCCAATACTTTTTCTGAAAAAAAATTGGGAAGATCTACTTTCGAAACATTCCTGGGTGAAACGAAATTGCTGAATACTTTAAAACTTTGGCCATTGGAGTTTTTAATTTTTTACTTTTTTCCCAACCATTTTGTTTAAGATAGTAAGGATTTTTTCTTTCCCCCTTTCTATAGTTTTTGGGGGGGTTTTTTCCCCCAAATATTTTTTTTTTTTGATTGTTTATTTGTTTTTTTGTTCAGTTTTGACAAAAACATAAATACATTTCACTTAAAACACCACATACAAAAAGCCAAAATTTAAGCTTACACCCCCCCATAGGGTTATTCCCTTTTTAACCCCTTCATTTAGTCATTTACCCCCTTTTTTCATTCCCTCTAAAATTTTAACCCAAATTTAACAGAAGTTAAAAAAAAATTAAAAACGAACGAAACACACACACACACACACACACACACACACACACACACACCCCACGCAAAGCACGCACGCACCCCAAAACACACACAAAACACACACACACACACACCCACACACACACACACACACACACAAAAAAGCACAAAAAAACACCCACACAACACACACACCCCACAACACAAAACCACACACACACACATTTCGCGCCCCCGGGCGCCAAAGAAGAGAGAGAGAAGAGAGAGAAGAGAGAGAGAGAGAGGGAGAGAGAAGAGGGAAAAATGCTACACAGACAAAACTACTACAGGAATAAGAACAAAATGCAACGACCCAGCATAAAAACCCGACACTATGCCCAAGGAAAAGATGAAAAATTTAAACAGACAGACCCCGGGAAAACCAGACACTATTACAGAAACCGATGAGAAATGTCATTAAAAAGACCCAGCATAACCAGACCCAAAGACAGAGACCATTAGAAATTCCCTAAAAGACCGACCCCGGGATAACCAACACTGGAACAGAGACCGATTTAGAAATTTCTCCCGACAGACCCCCGGGAAAAAACCCAAAACTGTGACCAAAAAGACCGAAAAAAAATGTCATTCAGACAGACAAAAAAGCCCTTCCCTACAGAAAGGGGGGTTAAGGGGGGGAGAGAGAAAAAGGGGGTGGGGGGCTCGGAAAAGGATAAATTGGAAGGGGAGGGCGATAGAGAGGTAAAAAAAGGTAGAAAAGGAGAAGGGAAGGGTGGGGGTCTGGTGGGGGCACTCTTTAAAAAATCGTCTTCTGTCTGTCTGTCGTCTCCCCACAAACACACACACAAAACACACACCCCACACAAAAACAGACACAAAACACACCAACCACCAACACACACCCCACACACACAAACACACCACACAAAATCTAACAAAATTCTTTTTATGCATATAATTTACACACCACACACCCTCACACACATTCAACACCCTTTCGGGTAAATGCAAAAAACACACACACATTTTTTTTTTCCCCTCATACTTTTCCCCCAAAACGGCCCCCACACCACATAACAAGCATGCCGCCGCCCCGGGTTTGCCCCTTTAAAACACCCACACAAAAAAACGAAACACACTCATCAAAGGGAAAGCACGCAACCACGCAAAAGCAAAAACACGCACGCACCACGCACGCACCACACCAACACACACACACACACACACACACCCTTTTTTTTTCATGCATGCAAACCCCAAAACGAAAACATACTGACAAACACCAAATTTTTGCGCGCGCGGGGCCTCCAAAACACACACACCCCACACACACACACCCACACACCCACAAAAAAACCCAACCACACAAACACACACACACACACACAACACACCAAAAAACAAAAAAACCTGCCGCGTGCCCCGCCCCCACACCCCCCCCACACAAACCCCCTCCCCACACCCAAAACACAGAATTTAAAAGGAAGAGAAAAGAAAGGGGAAGGAGGGAATTTTGTCCTTTTCCCTTTTACCAAAACCCGAAAGGTCACAAAAAAGCTGGAAACAAGTGACCCTTGGGTTTAAACCCCTGGCCCTAACCAAATTTTCCCTACAATTTGAGGACCCAAACAACCCTTTGCCCAGCTCTCTGGGGCAAGGAAAACAGGGGATTTTAAACAACAAAAGTGGCACAGGGAATTTTACCTCAAAGTGCCCCC
>CM031611.1:362747-381994 GCA_018398815.1 Conus ventricosus
ACGTGTCTGTGTGCGTGTGCGTAGCGTGCGTTGCGTGTGCGTGGCGTGGAGTTTGTGTGTGTGAGAGTGTGTGTTGTTGTGTGTTGTCTGGTGTCTGTGTCTGTGTTGTGTGTCTGTGTGTGTGTCTGTGTGTGTGTTTGTGTGTGTGTGTTTGTGAGTGTGTGTGTGATAGTGTGTGTTGTGGGTGTGGTGTAGTGGTGTGTGTGTGTTGTGTGTGTGTGTGTGTTAGTGTTGTGTAGTTGCATCAGCACAGACAGGCTGCTGATTTCCCATCCAGGTTAGTCTGTTCCAATTTCTATGCTCAGCTGCGTCAGCATGGATGAAAAAGGGAACTGCCTTTCACACAACACGATCGGCAAGCCAATCTTTGCCTCTGAAACTCATTATTTGCACTGAAACAACTAACTGAAACATGACATCTCTCTCGCTCTCCTCTCTCTCTCTTTCTCATCTCCTCTCTTCTCCTCTCTCTCCTCTCTCTCTCTCCCCTCGCATCTCTCCTCTCCTCCTCTCTCTCCCCGTACATCACTCCTCTCTCACTCCTCTTCTCTCTCTCTCACCTCTCTCACACACACACACACTAACACACACACACACACACACACACACCCTCCACACACCTAAACCCAAAGGCGAAGAGAGAGAGGAGGAGAGAGAGAGAGAGAGAAAGCAAGAGAGAGAGAGAGAGAGAGAGAGAGATAGAGAGAGAACGAAGACAAAAAATCTTTTATTTAACGAGTGAAAATAGATAAGCCCTGACGCGCCATTTATTATCATCCCAGTACCCTCAGCCCTGATAGGGTAGGGGCGACACACCATGCAGTGAAATGAAATAAGGTAGACAGCAAACAGGCAGAAACAACAAGAGAGAGAGGAAGAGAGAGAGAGACAGACAGACATATGGACCACCGAGAGAGACAGACAAACAGCAAGACAGAAAGTGCCGCGTGGGTATGTGGTCATCATTAACAATGAAAAATTACAAATTAGAATCATTATCAAAATATGATTTATTCTTGACATTATTATGATTCAAAATCACACAATGTGAAAATCATTTTTAGAAATAAACATTATTATTTTTTCTTATTTGTACATCATAATCTTGTTATTATCATTACTGGTGTTATTATTCATTCCATTTATTATATTATTATGATTATCATTATTATTACAATTATTAAGCTTATTACCACTTATTACTATCATAAATGGTCGTTGTTTGTTATTATTAATTATTATTAGTATTATTAGTCTTATTATTAATATTATTATTAGTGTTGGTAGTGGGTGGTGGTTAGCTCAGAAGGTTTTGGCGGGTGGTGTTTTTGGTATGATGCCGGCATTGAAGAAAAGAAGAGCTTGACGTCTGTTACGACGTATTTCGTTCGAGGCAATGGCCATCAACCAGAGTGTAACATTTAAGGACGAGCCGAGGAAGACACAGCGACCAGGTTTTGTGTTTGGCCAACCAACCCCTCCCCCCTGTACCCCGCCATTTAACACAAAAACCTGAAACGTCCTCACAAGCTAGTGAGAAAACACTATAGGTATCCTCCCCGCACACAACGAACCCCAAACCATAGAACAACTCCTCTTCTCCTCTATCTCCTCTCCCCCTCATTCTCCTCTTTCGTCCACTGCCCTCTCCTTCCATCTCCTCTTCTCCGCTCATCTCCCTCATCCCTGTGCTCGCTACTCTTCTCTCATCTCCTCTTCACCCTCCGCCGTCTGCCTTCCCCGCCCACACCACGCAACCCACCGACCCGCCGGGCACCCCCTCCACCCTCACCACACTCCTCTCTTCCGCATCCCTCTCCCGCTCGCCCGCCCACTCTCCCTTCCGTACCCGCACCCAAACACCATCACCCTCATTTCCCACCCCCCCAACCCCCTCTCCCCTAACCACCACCCCCCCCCCCCCCCCCCCCCCAACACTACCCCCACCCAACCCTCAATTAATACCCCTCACTCTCACATCATCCTCCTATTTTTTCTTTTTCCCCCTCGTGACGTTCGTGCAAAAAAGGAAGCAAAGAGCCGCTAACCAATAAGGAACAGTTTACTTAAATAGTTTATCCAGGATGAAACAGAATCAGGTTTTTAAAGAAAAAAAAAAGAAAAGAAAAAAAAAAAGAAGAAAAAAGAGCGGCCCAGGCTGGGAAAAGAAAGATGTTCATTGTTTGGACACCACAATCCAAAAAGACAACACCGAACTGTTGACAGATCGTTTGTGTGTGTGTGTGTGTGTGTGAGTTGTTGTGTGTTGTTGTGTGGGTGTGGGTTGGTGTGTGTTTGTGTGTTGTGTTTGTGTGTTGTGTTGAGTGTGTGTTGTGTGTGTGTGTGTGTGTGTTGTGCGTGTAGTCGGGGGGGGGGGGGGATATCGTGTGTTTAGAGAGAGGGAGAGAGAGACAGAGACAGAGTAGACAGACACAGAGAAGACAAAACACAGAGAACAGAGACAAAGAGATTCGATAGAAAGAGAGAGACAGAGAGAGAGAGAGAGAGAGAGAGAGAGAGAGACAGCGACAGAGAGACAAAAGAGAGAGATGTGTGGGAGTGTGTGTGTGTGTGTGTGTGTGTGTGTGTGTGGTGTGTGTGTGTGTGTGTGTGTGTGTGTTGTGCGTGCTGTGTCGTGTGCATCTGTGTGTCTGTTGAGTCTGTGTGTGGTGTGTGTGTGTTGTGGGTTTGTGTGTGTGTGTGGTGTGTGTGTGTGTGTGTGTGTGTGTGGTGTGTGTGTGAGTGTTGTTACAGTACAACGAAGAGGAAAATTCTGACAAAGTGTTGTTGATTCCGGCCAACCCTAAAGTTGTCGTGCGGGCGGGGGGCGCCCCGAATATATATGTTTGTGTGGTGTGTGTGTGCGTTGCGTGCGTGCGTGCGTGCGTGCGTTGTGTTGTGTGTGTGTGTGTGTGTTGTGTGTGTGTGTGTGTGTGTGGTTGGTGTGTGTTGGAGTGGTGCACTTGCGAGGGTTGTGTGTGTGTAATGTGTGTGTGTGTGTGTGTGTGTGTTGTGTGTGTGGTGTGTGTTGTTGTGAGTGTGTGTGGTGTGGTGTGGTGTGTGTGTGTGTGGCACTTGCGAGTGTGTTTGTGTGTGTGTGTGTGTGTATTTGTGTGTGTGTGTTGTGTTGTGGTGTGTTGTGTGTGTTTGTGCACTTGCAAAGTGTTGTGTGTGTGTTGTGTGTTGGGTGTAGTGGCCCGCGCGCGCGCGCGCGCGCACGTGTGTGTGTGTTAGTGTGTGTGTGTTGTGTGTGTGTGTGTGTGGATGAGTGAGTGTGGAGTTGTGTGTATGTGAGTGTGTTGTGTGTAGTGTGTGTGTGAGTGTGTGTGTGGTGTGTGTGTGTGTGTGTGTGCGCGATGTGTATGAGTGTGTGTGTTTGGGTGTGAGTGTGTGTGTGGGTGGTGGTGTGGTGTGTATGTGTTGGGTTGGGATGTGTGTGGTGTGTGTGAGTGGTTTTGAGTGTGTGTGTGTGTGTGTGTGTGTGTGTTGTGGTGAGTTGTCAGTACAACAAGAGATAATCGGACAATAAATTGGGTTCCAGTCGGTCTGTTGTGTTGTGTGCGTGTGGTGTGTGTCGTGTGTGTGTGAGTGTGTGTGCGTGCGTGCGTTGCGTGCGTGCGTGCGTGCGTGCGTGCGAGTGTGTACGTGTGTACGTGTTGTGTGTGTGTGTGTGTGCGTGCGTGCGTGCGTGCGTGTGTTGTGTGTGTTGTGATGTGTGTGTGTGTGTGTTGCGTGTGTGTGTGTGTGTGTGAGTGTGTGTGTGTGTGTGTGTGCGTGCGCCGTGCTGCGTGCGTGCGAGAGTGCGCGCGCTGCAGCAGTGTGTGTGTGTGTCTTTATGTGTGCATGTTAGTGCATCGAGCGTACGGCGTTGGCGTCGTCCGTGTCATTGTGTGTGTGTGTGTGTGTGTAAGTGTGCTGTGGTGTGTGGTGTGTGTGTTGTGTTTGTTTGTGTTGTGTGTGCGTGCGTGCGTGCGTGCGTTGCGTGCGTGCGAGTGGGTGTGTGTGTGTGTTGTGTGTGTGTGTGGTGTGTGGTGTGTGTGGTAATGGTTGTGTGTGTGTGTGTGTGTGTGTGTGTGTATGTGTGTGTGTGAGTGTGGTAGTGTGTGTGTGTGTGTGTGGTGGTGTGTGTGTGTGTGTTTTGTGTGTGCGTGTGTGTGTGTAGTGAGTGTGTGTGTGTGTGGTGTTTGTGGTGTGTGAGTGTGTGACTGTGAGCGTTGTGGATGTGGAGACAGACAGACAGATAGAGAGACAGACGAGTGACTGTGTGTGTGGTGTGTGTGTGTGTGTTGTGTGTGTGTGTGTGGGTGTGTGTGTGTGTGTGTGTGTGTGTGTGTGACAGAGAGGAGAGACAGACACAGAGAGAGACAGACCCAGATAGAGACCAGACACAGAGAGACAGAGACACAGAGATACGAGAAAGAGAGACAGAGAGAGAGATAGACAGAAGACAGAGAGACAGAGAGGTGTGTGTGTTGTGAGTGTGTGTGTGTGTGTGTGTGTGTGTGTGTGTGTGAGTGTGTGTGTGTCTTGTAGTCAGTGTGTTGTGTTTAAGAGTGTTAATGTGCTGGTGTGAATGAGTATTGATCCAGGTGCAAAAAAAAAAAAACCTGCAAGATGAAAACAAAAAAAACCGTTTAAGAGGAAAAAAAGACTGTCCTGGCGGGCGGGCGCGAAATATATAGTTTTGTGTAGTGTGTGTGTGTGTGTGTGTGAGTTGTGTGTGTGTGTGTGATGCGTGCATGAGGTGGTATGTGTGTGAGTATGTGTGTGTGTGTGTGTTTGGTGAGTGATGTGTTGTTGAAGTTGGTGAGGTGTGTGTTGAGTGTAGAGAGAGTGTGTGTGTGGATGTGTGTGTGTGTGTGTGTGTGCGTGAGTTTGAATGTGAGCGATATGAGCTGATGAGGACAGACAGACAGATAGAGAGCGCCGAGAGAGACTTTCCTGTGTGTGAGTGTGTGTGTTTGGTGTAGTGTGTGTGAGTGTGTGTGGTGTGTGTGAGTTTGTTGTGTGTGTGTGTGTAAGTGTCTGTCTGGTCGTCTGTTCTGTTGTCTGTCGACAAGTGTTTTCAAAACAAAAAGGGGAAGCGCGATCGAAGGAGCGCAGAGCGAGGCGGCGGCGAGAAGGCGCGTGGCGAGAGCTCGACGGGTAATCACAAAGGGGTTAGCGATGAATCCACACTTCACACAGGGGAGCGCCCTCCAATCATTTTTCTTTTGTGGGACCGATATCAGTCATAACCCCTTAACACCCCACACCCCACCCCTTCCATCTAAACTAACCTCACGATTAGTATAAAAGTTCTGAGATATACCTAAAATTTACATACTTCTAAATTACTCCAGAAACCTAAATTCTATAATTCAACAGATATCACTGATGAATTTGAACATACAGCATGAATGCACCATGGAAAAAAAGAAGAAAGATATGGAGTCAAATGAAAGTGTTTACTGTGTCACAGCCATTTTAAAAACGGCTTTTTCAAAAGTTTTTGCGATCCTCTCCAGCATCATTTCCTTAGGCACGGCCATCTATCCTTTTTACCACAACTATTATATTTAGAATGACACACTAGAACTGTGCGAAGCCGTCACAGACACGCTTTCGAAAGAACGGAAACAACATAAAACACACGATGGGGTTCTGTAAGGGTTGCCATATAAGTTTTTAGGGCGAGAATGAAAATGGGTCATTTGTGCGGTTCTATAATTGATTCGAGGTTTAAGGCTTTTTAAAAAACAAACCTCTGAAATTAAAAACTAAAGATATGTAATGGTTGAATTTGGGAGCAAATGAATAGTGCCTGCGCGAGTGGCCCCCCCTGCCTTGACGTGAAAGTTATAAGGTTGCAAAGAACACATTTCTGCAAAAAATGTCAAAATATCCCAGGTTGAAGTTGGACCCACACCAGCTATTTTCAGCATGTAGGCCAGAAGTATGCCGCGTGAGGTGAGACTGGTTATTCGTGGTGGGCGTGGACACATCAGAACAAAATATGAGATGAGCCCAGCATGGTTCAATTGTATTCGCAATAATCCGTACTTATTCTAACGTAGCCTTTCTTCGGGCTCAATAACGAATCCCGTCCCCGCGAGTGTGTGTGTGTGTTGTGTGTTGTTGTTGTAGTGGGTGTGGTGTGTGTGTGTGAGTGTGTGTGTGCGTGTGTGCGATTGCTGGTGTCGGGTGCGTCGATGCGCGTGGATAGCGTTGCGGCGGGGGGCGTTGGTGCGTGCGTGTGTGTGAGGCGTGTGCGTGTGTGAGTGTGTGGTGTGTGTGTGTGTTTTTCAGCTACACAACGCGTTATCTTTTTTTTTTTACATTTCACTCATCTACATCCATTATGTTTACCTCATCCGTCAGTCTACTCAGGTCCTGTTCACACCTAGGCGCTGTTTGTGTACATATCGTCATGCACTACCTCAGGGGTCTGTTTCACGCACTAAGCAGCGCTGTTTGTGTACAATCCTTCCATCAAAACCCTCAGGTCAGTTCACACAACCACGCCACTCACCGGGTGCAACCGAGGCGATGGCGCTGATAGGTCTACATTCCGTATTCTCCGTCATCTACGACCCTCAGGGGTCTGTTCAAAGCACATCGAACTGCCGTACACTAGCGCAGTTTAGTTGTAACACTACAATCATATGCTTGGCACCATTAGTGCTCCATTCCTTCCCACTGGTGGACTGAGGCTGCAGGCTTCACCCCTCTTGCCAACTAGTTCGCTCTATAATACTTGTTCATTGATCTACAAAAACCAACACCAAAAACCGTTTTTCCGTCCCTTTAACGGGTAATATTATAATTATATAACGAGGTATCAACGCGTTCCGCTGGGCTGTCCATGTCCATTAATATTTTCCTTAATTCTTCCTACCCCCTCCCCTTCCCTACCCCCCCCCCCCCCTCCCCCCGAAGATATTTCGTCCAGTTTAAGCGCGTTCGTTGATCTAACTACATCTATTTCTCCTTAATGGACGTTATTCCATGTACTTTTCATTTTGTTACAACAGCTACAGCTTCTTGTTTTCCAAACGAAACGAATTGAGATGGGTCTTTATTCCCACTTCTTTTGTATTGTAATTTGATCCGTTCAGGCTTTGTTGTACTTCCATGATTCCGCAGAACCGCTTCCGTCCATGTGCCCCTGTCTGATTTCCCGCCGCTCTACTGAAGTGTACCCATCCAGGGCTTATTTCGGGTCAACTTTCGAGCGGACTCTTATTTCCTTCACATCAACGGGTTTCTCCTACTCCACACAGGACTGTATGAAATGATTTTTTCACAAAACAAACGAGAAACGGGTCCTGTATTAGTTTCAGAACGATTCTACACAACATGGAGCATGGTGGCAACCTCGACACCACACACCAATGGGGCTGGGCACAAAATCCAGCCATTTGGCTGGGTCATATTATCAATCAACATAAAAATCACAATGCTACCCACAACATGGCAAGGCTTGTAACACACCAACAACATGCGATGCAATTTCTATTCACATGCTTCCCACAAGATCAGCATGCAGCCCCAGCCGAGCTGGGAACGCTACGCAAACCGGCACTTGGCCCCACTGCCGGGGGCTGGCTCAGTGGGTGGGCTGGCTAAGCACACCTTGTGTCACAACACAAAAACAGACCACACAAAAACTGGGCGCTATCTCCTTGAGTACCATGTGGGCGCTTACCTGGGGCCACCCCATGACCCCAGCCCAGGCCCCCGACAAGACACTGCACCGTGGCGGTGGGGTACCCCCAGAACTGAAGGCGGCTGGCTCTGGGTAATACCTAAGCACCAACCTCCCGTCGCCCGGTAGGGCAGAGCGATGTGTGCCCGTCTTGGTAGACATAACCTGTGCCTCGCGTCCCTTGTACGAAAGCGTAGTGGCGGCCCAGAAACAAACCCCACAAAGGTCTCGCCTGTAATTTCTCTAGACTTTGGTATCAAATCAGACTTTGAGGTGAGGCCTGAGCACGAAACTATATATACTAATTATACCGCGGTATTTTTACCCCGACCCTTATACACCCGGCCCCGCGAACCTCCCCACACCTACCAGGGGAGTGGGGCGCCTTTGAAAATTAAACCCGCGTCCGGCACCCCCTTATGTGGCTAACATACAATATCCCTCTGCTCACATGTCCATCCTATATCACATGCTACATATACACCATCTCATCTCGAAATACCCCACTGAACCACACATCACTCGTCGTCCCACGGACACACTCTCCAGAGATAGATCGCACACATAACCCCAACAAAACAGTCGACTAGGTTGGGGAGGGCATGAAGACAGCCCCGGCAGACCCACACACCCACGATCCCAGGACGATGTCCTGGTGCGCTGTGAGATCTCACACCTAGCAGACAGCCCAAGCTCGCTTATGACCGACGGTAATAGGTCCAGAAGTCCATAGGGTCCTACAATGGGACACTCCCTGCCCGCATCCCCCACACATTATCTCCTCCCCAAAAGATAACTTTCCGGTGTGTCTTTTTTTCCAACTCTGAGAATAGAGATCCAGACACCATCAAAATATAAAAATAAAAAGCAAATTGGATATGATAAAACCCTATGGTATAATCCCTATCAGTTATTTACGTACGCGGGCTATAATTAATTTTCATGACAAGCAATGAACATAACCTTTTATTCCGCACAATCCCACACACAAGTAACCAACACAAGCTATATGATTACCTAAAACTCATCTTATCCGTCAGACCATTTCCGAGTTTCAATATTCAAGTCATCCTGTCAAGCAATATTCCGTTCAGTCTCAGTCCCCCTCCCAGAGTGCCTGGCCAGGAGGATCAACAGTCTGCCTTTCGCTCCACAATCTACATGATGTACCATGCTTGATGATGCGTCCCCTTCACCTCATGTTGTCTCCCCCCCAATGGCTGCTAATCGATGTTCGGGGCGGTCGTGCGGCTGGTGAAGCAGTAACCAAAAATCCCAACCTGAGCCTATTCAAGACCATAACAAGCAGTCCCCAATGAATTAGTTTCAGTACCCACACCACAAGAACAAACGCCCAACCCGTTTTCCACCCCTAGGGGCAACGACCAACGCGCCTAATGTACAGGTCACAATTATGTAAGAACAAAAACCAATACAATTTACTGCCCCGGAGACCCCAGGATACACCCCTCCCGGCGACCCACATCCGCCGACACCCGTACCCCCCACCCCCCCCCCCAACAACAGCGCCACATGGCTACCCACCGTCCCCAGCAGAACACTCTTTGCAATATATGATCAATACCCGGCCCCAGCTATTGTTATAGCGAACACCTTCCATCTACACCACCCTTCCCGACATAAAACGGATTCAGTCAGGATAGAGCATACAAAGCACACGCACGCACGCGCCTAGACACAACACACCCACACACAACCCCCACACAGCACCCACCACACACACCCACACACGCATGCACGGCACACACCACGACACACCACACACAACACACACACACACACCCACACACACACACCCACATCAAGACACGCACGCACGCACGCACACGACGCCCACACACACACTCACTACAGCACACACACACCCCCACCCCCCGCGCACGCACGCACGCACGCACGCACGCAACGCACGCACGCACGCACGATCACGCACGCACACACCCACACACACGACACACACACACACACACCCAGAGACAGAGTTACACACAGTCACAACACACACGTTACTCACTCTCAAAGTGCGGTGCGCTGCGCGCACACGATACAAGCATACCCACACACACACCACACACCACATCACACACACAGCACAGGCGACACCACACACACACACACCCACACTCTCTCTCTCTCTCTCATCTCTCATCCTCTCTCTCACACACACACAGGGACACACACACACCACACCCCACACACACACACACACCCAAAACCCAAACCGAGAGAGAGAGCGAGAGAGAGCGCTAAGAGAGCGGAGAGAGGAGAGAGAGAGGAGGAGAGAGAGAGAGGAGAGAGAGAAAGTGAGATAGGTAATGAGAGATCGAAAAGATATCAAGGATGTATAGCCCTGAACATATAATTTAGGTTATGTCTCAATCCCACACACACACACAGGGACACACCCACACCACCCACACAACACACAACACCCACACACACAAGACACTACACAAGAGAGAGAGAGCGAGAGAGGTTGAGAGAAAAAGAGAGAGAGCGCGAGAGCTAGAGAGAGAGCGCGACGCGAGGGTCCTAGACCGCGACCGAGCCCCAGCCAGCCCGAAAGACAGACTATGCGACAGGGAGAGAAAGAGGGAAGACATCATCCATGTAACAAAACAGCCTGTATTCCGTCCGAACGAATGTACGGTATGTCGCGTACGTACGAACGTAAGAAAACATGCAGTGTACCCAAAGTCATATCTGCACGAATCTCTGCCCAACTGCGCTATCCATCACACCATAAACCCCATGCAACTCTCAGCTCCGCAAATTACCGTCGACGCATCACGAGAACGCAGCTCCTGTCTCCTCGTCATGTGTGGAGCACAGGTCACAGCCACGACCACGGATGTGACGGCACAGGACAGCCCCGACCACATGAAGTTACGGCCAGGGCAAGCCACGACCACAGGTAAGTGGACGGCACAGGGGCAAGCCACGACCACAGATTTGACGCACAGGGGCAGCCACTACCACAGGATGTGACGGGCACAGGGACAGCCACGAACAGACAGGAATGTTACGGCACAGGACATCCCACGACCACAGATGAGACGGCACCGGGGCAGCCACGACCACAGGTGATGTGACGGCACAGGACACGCCACGACCCCCGAGTGACGGCACCGGTTGCGCCAGCGACCACAGGATGCGACGGCACCGTGGCAGCCACGACCACAGGTCGAGTGCACTGCACAGGGCCGGGGGGGTGGTAAATTTCTCCTGGATCTGCCCCCAGAACCGTATGGCTGAAAGTAAGCTGCCCCCACCACCCATGTCCGACTCCACACTACAAATGTGCACGATCGCGAATCCGTACTCTCTTGGAAGCTTTTATCTAACATCCCAAGTCCAGGCAACACACAAAATTGGACCTGGGCTGTGAGATCCGTTGGTCACTTCCAGAGTTATGCCACAGCTCGAAGATTAATCACCCTCATCAATGGGTTCCACAGGGGGGACCTAGAAGGTGTCCGAGTAGGAAATAACCCAAGGTATCATTTGCTCATGACTTCTTGCCCTTTGGGAGTAATAGACTTCCTATACCCACTCGATACAAAAAACTTTCTGCCTCCTTCACTCCCAAAAGACGGCTAATTAGGGTCGTGGTAGACGATTCACTCGCTGTAACGCTTTCCGTCCTGTGACATTCACCACGCCAGAAACACACGAGATATCCGTCTCTGCCACTTCCGGCGCTTCCTCCTCCTCCTCCTCCTCCTCCTCCACACACGGCATTTAGTCCTGCTCCTCCCCCCACTACCTGTTCATCCCCTGCCATTCCCCCGCCCCCCTTCCATCTGCCACCGCCTTCTACTCCTCTCCCCCCCCCCCCCTCCTCCTCCTTTCCCTCCTCCACTCCTCCCCCTGCTGCTGCCTCCTGCCTCCTCCTCCTCCTTTCCTCTCACTCCTCGCTCTGCTTGCACCTCCTACTCCTCATCCCCACAACTATCAGTCTGACGTCGTCGCCGCCCGCCCGTCATCCTCTCCCTAATCACTATTAACCTAGTCCACCTCCTCCTCTTCGTACCCTCTTTTCTCACTCCCTCTTCCTCCTCCTCCTCCCTCCTTCCTCTTTTCCTCCTCCTCCTCCTCGCTCTGCCAGCCACTGTCCCCCTCCCTACTCCCACTCTTCCTCCTCCTCCTCCTACGACTCCCTGGTCCCCAACCTCCTCGCCGCTTCCTCCCTCCTCCTCCTCCTCCAAACGACTTCCTGGTCCCCAACCTCCTCGCAGCCTTCCTCCCGCACCTCCCGCCCTCCCTGTCCTCCTGCCTCCCCCTCCTTCCCCCTCCTCCTCCTCCAACACTTCCTGGTCCCCATACGCTCCCTCCTCCGGCTCCTCCGCCCTCCGCCCTCTAACCAAACCACCTCCCCTCCTCCCACACGCCGCCGCCGCTCCTTCCCCTCCCCTCTTACCCTCTCCCCGCTTCCCTCCTCCTCCCAACCCCACCCCTCCCTCCCCTCCCCAAACCTCTTCCCCCGCTCCTCCCCCACCCCTCCACCCCCCCCACCGCCTCTCCCTCCCGCTCCAGCTCCTCCCTCCCGCACCGCACCTCCACCCCCCGGCTCACCCCCTCCCGCTCCTCGCTCTGCTCCTCCTTCCCCACCCGTCCTCCTCCTCCGTGCTCCTTCCCCCTCTCCTCCCGCTCCTTCCTTTCCTCCCTCCCCCTGCGCTCCCGCTTCCGCTCGCTCCTCCCCCTCGCCCCCTCCCCATCTCCGCCGCACCACACCATCCCCCAACCTACATCACTTGCTCCTTCCTCCTCCCGCCTCCTCTACCCCCGCTCACCTCCTTCCCCCGCCCCCCCCCCGTCCTCCTCTAACGACTTTAGGGTTTTTACACTTCTAATGTTTTTCTCCATGTCCCCCACCTTCCTTCTCCCCGCTTTCCCTCAAACCACCTCTTCCTCCTCGCCGCTCCTAACAAGCAACTAACCTCCTCCCCCAACCTCCACCTCCCCTCCCCGAATCCCCAAATAAACCTCCTCCCGCTCCTCCCACGCCTCCTCCTCCCACTACTCCTAGGCATCCACCTTCCTACCCTCCTCCTCCAATTATAGGTCCTCCTCCCTCCTCCCACTATTCCCTAGTCCTCCCCTTCCAACCCCCTCGCTCCAACTATAGGTCCCCTCCTTCCACCTCCCACTATTCCTGGTCCTCTCTCCCACTATTCCTGGTCCTCCTCCCACTATTCCTGGATCCTCCACCCCACTATTCCTGGTCCTCCTCCCACTATACCTGGTCCTACCACCCACTATTCCTGGTCCTCCACCTTCCAACAACCTACTCCTGGTTCCTCCTGGCCGCCTTGAGGCACCCCACCCTCCCCCTAAACCACTTGAAGAGAGGGCAAGCAACACGGAGGTACCGCCAGCTGACGTCATCAACGTCCTGGATAAGACAAAATAGAAAGTGATGAATAAATCGTAATGAATGGGAGGAACAATACAAAAATTAAAGTACGAAAGGCACGGTTGAAAGAAAGCAAGCAATAATCGTCATTACTGAGGCACAATCCAATAAAGATGGACAAATGAATGGAACAGAAAGCAAGGAAGAAATCGTAATTTGCGTGGATGAACAATACAATACTAACGGATAAAATGAATAGGGGGGAGACAGATACCGCGGAATATAACGTAAGGATGATGAACAATCGAATAGTGAAAAGAAAACTGTATGGAACAAGAAAGCAAGGATATATCGAAATGAGGGGATGAACACAGAATAATTAGAGAAGAATGAACCGATGACATGAAGGGGTGTGACGCTAACATCGGGAAAAAGTGCGGGCATGATTCTTCGTCATTCTCAGAGGGCCCCCGAGAACTACAATGAATGAAGATCTACAGCTCTGAGGCAATCGCGAAAACCCTACAACATACCCTAGCCAAAAGCCAGCTAGGGCTTATGCGACAACTGCGGTGAGGACAGATGATTCCGCGGTAGTCGGCAATACAATGGAACACAACGCCACAAGATAAACCGATATCATACCGTATTCCTCCAGTCATTCAAGGTAACCAACCTCCTCAGACTAGTGAAGGGATCGATGCTTTCGGGGCAGGGGCAATTAACGGAACGGATACCCATCCGAAGCGAATGCAGTTAGTGATAATGTACATTAATTACCCATGCTGATGCTGCAGCTTCCGATAATAATAGAAGAAACTGAATATTATGATGAAGAAATGGTAACAATACAACAACCAACAGCAGCAACAACAACAACAACAACCACACTAATAATAAAAATAATAATAAAAATAATATAATAATAATAATAATAATAATAATACTAATGCTGATGATGAATGAAGATGATGATAATGATGAAGATGATTTAATAGGCATTGTTGTATGTGGTTTGGTAAAAATTAGTAGGAAGTATTAGTAGTAGTAGTAGTAGTATGTAGTAGTAGTAGTAGTATTAGTAGTCTCATTATCATCATCATCATCATCTTAACTGCCTAACTGTCGTTACTATCGATTTTGTTGTTTGTTTGTGTTGTTCTTGTTTGTTGGTGTCGTCGTCGTCGTCGTCGTCGTCGTATTTGGCTGTTGTTGCACTTACAAACTCCATGACAATAGGGAACAAACAACATCTGGTCCCAGACTGATCAACCATCTGACTATAGTGACCATTCCGCGCATGATTAGACATGCAATGACATCGAGGGCAGTCAAATGAACCCTAAGAAGTAAATGCCGGGTCACTGGCGTCATCCGCGCACGACCATTGTCTTGAACCTGGCTTTTCTTGCCCCTCAGAAAGTACACTACACCTTATGGTACTGGTCTCAGCCTTAAGCTCCAGGAACACTTTTTATTCTGTTACCATAATGGCGGCTGATAAATCAAGTACCCTCTACTCTCCACCGTCTCTCCTCACTCTCGTCGCTCCTCTCCCTCTCTTCAACGAAGAAAGGAAAAGAGAGGAGAGGAAACAGCGAAACGGGAAAAAGAGAAATAAGGAGAGAGAAGACGAGAAGGAAGAGAAGAAGGGGGAAAAGACATAAAGCCCCCCCCCCCTCCTCCTCCTTTCTCTCATCCCCCTGCTGCTCCCCCTCCTCCTCCTCCTCCTTTCCTCACTCCTCTGCTGCTCCTCCCCCTCATCCAAACTATCAGTCGTCTCGCCCGTCCTCTCCTAACACATTCCAGTCCTCCTCCTCCTCTTCCTCCCCCTCCTCCTCCTCCTCTTCCTCCTCTACCCCCTCCCAACCAGGTCCCCCTCCTCCCACTTTCTCTCCTCCTCCTACGACCCCGGGTCCCCAACCCCCTCCGTCCTCCCCCTCCTCTCCCCCTTTAACGACTCCTGGTCCCAACCTCCCCCCGCTCTCCCCCCCTCCTCCTCCTACGACTCCTGGTCCCCAACCTCCTCCCGGCCCTCCCCCTCCTCCCCCTACGCTCCTGGTCCCCAACCTCCTCCCGCTCCTCCTCCTCCTCCTCCCCTACTCTAGTCCTCCCCTTCCTACCCTCCTCCCAATTATAGGCCCTTTCCTCCTCCTCCCATATTCCTAGTCCTCCCCTTCCTACCCCCTCCTCCAACTATAGGTCCTCCTCCTCCTCCCACTTTTCCTGGTCCCTCCTCCCACTATTCCTGTCCTCCTCCCACTATTCCTGGTCCTCCACCCACTATTCCTGGCCCCTCCTCCCACTATTCCGGGTCCCCCAACCCACTTATTCCTGGTCCTCCACCTTCCACAACTACTCCTGGTCCTCCTGGTCCTCCTTGAGCACCCCACCCTCCCCTAAAGCATTTTTGAAGATGGGCAAGCAACACGGAGTAACCCAGCTGACGTAAATCAACGTCCTGGATAAGACAAAATTTAAAGTGAGGAATAAATCGTAATGAATGGAGGAACAATACAATAATGAATGGACAAAGGAATGGTTAAAGAAAGCAAGCAATAAATCGTATGAATGGAGGAACAATACAATAATGAATGGACAATGAATGAAAAAGAAAGCAAGGAAGAAATCTTTAATGCGTGGATGAACAATACAATAATTAACGGATAAATGAATGGGACATTACCGAGGAATAATCGTAAGGAGTGGAGGGAACAATCGAATAGTGAATTGAAAAATGAATGGAAAAAGAAAGCAAGGGATATATCGTAATGAGGGGATGAACAACAGAATATGAGTGGATGAATGAACAGATGAAATGAAGGGGTGTGACGTAACATCGGGAAAAAGGGCGGGCTTGTTCTTCGTCATTTCTCAGAGGGCCACAGAGAACTACAATGAATGAAGATATACCGTCTATGAGGCAATAGCGATTTCCCTACGATACCCCAACAAAGCCAGCTAGGGATTATGAGACAACTGAGGTGAGGTCAGATGATCCGCGGAGTCGGCAATACCAAAGGAACACAACTGAAACAGTTAATCAATTTTAATCGATTATTCCTCCTGTCTTCATGGTAACGACCTCCGCAGACTGTGAAGGGATCGATGCTTTCGGGGCAGGGGCAATTAAAGGAAAGGATGACCTTCTAGCATGCAGTTTGTGTAATGTACAATTATTACCACGCTGCTGGGTGCTGCTGCGATAATAATGAATGAAAATGTAATTATGATGAAGATTATGGTAACAATAACAACAACAACAGCAGCAACAACAACAACAACAACAACAATAATAATAATAATAATAAATTTAAAAATAATAATACTAATAATAATAATAATAATAATAATTTATGATGATGATGATGATGATGATGATGATGATGATGATTAATAGCATTGTTGTTGTGGTGGTAATAGTTAGTAAGTTGTAGTAGTAGTAGTTAGTAGTAGTAGTAGTAGTAGTAGTAGTAGTAGTATCATTATCACATCATCATCATCTTTACTGTCATAACTGTCGTTATTATCGATTTTGTTTTGTTTTTGTTGTTCTTGTTGTTGGTGTCGTCGTCGTCGTCGTCGTCGGTCGTTTTGCTGTTGTTGCTCTTATCTATCTCCATGACAATAGGGACAACAAAATCTGGTCAGAATGATCAACCATCTGACTATAGTGACATTCCGCGCATGATTAGACATGCATGACTTCGAGGGCAGTCAAATGACCCTAAGTAGTAAATCCGTCACGTGCGTCATCCGCGCACGACCATGTCTTGAACCTGGCTTGTCTTGCCCCGTCAGAAAGTACACTTCACCTTATGGTACTTCTCAGCCTTAGCTCCAGGACACTTTTATTCTGGTTACCATAATTGCGGCTGATAAATCAAGTACCCTCTCTCTCTCTCTCTCTCTCTCTCTCTCTCTCTCTCTCTCTTCAACGAAGAAAGGAAAAGCAGAGGAGAGGAAACAGCGAAACGGGAAAAAGAGAAGAAGGGAGAGAAGACGAGAAGGAAGAGAAGAAGGGGGAGAAAACGAGAAGGAAGAAAAGAAGGGAGAGAAAGACAAGAAGGAAGAGAAGAAGGGAGAGAAAGACGAGAAGGAAGAGGAGAAGGGAGAGAAAGACAAGAAGGAAGAGAAGAAGGGAGAGAAAGACAAGAAGGAAGAGAAGAAGGGCGAGAAAGACGAGAAGGAAGAGGGAAGGGAGAGAAAGACAAGAAGGAAGAGAAGAAGGGAGAGAAAGACGAGAAGGAAGAGAGAAGGGAGAGAAAGACAAGAAGGAAGAGAAGAAGGGAGAGAAAGACAAGAAGGAGAGAAGAAGGGAGAGAAAGACAAGAAGGAAGAGAAAAAGGGCGAGAAAGACGAGAAGGAAGAGGAGAAGGGAGAGAAAGACGAGAAGGAGAGAAGAAGGGAGAGAAAGACGAGAAGGAAGAGAAAAGGGAGAGAAAGACGAGAAGGAAGAGGAGAAGGGAGAGAAAGACGAGAAGGAAAGAAGAAGGAGAGAAAGACGAGAAGGAAGAGGAGAAGGGAGAGAAAGACGAGAAGGAAGAGAAGAAGGGAGAGAAAGACGAGAAGGAAGAGGAGAAGGGAGAGAAAGACGAGAAGGAAGAGGAGAAGGGAGAGAAAGACGAGAAGGAAGTGGACAAGAGGAACAGCACCAGCAGCAGAAGAAGAAGAAGTAAGGAGAAGAGACGAAGAAAGGAAAGGGGGAGGTAGGAAGACAAGGTGGAAAAGAAGAATGAGAAAGAAGACAGACAGGAGGAAGAAGAACAGAAACAGAAGAAGGGTGACAAGAAAGAGGAGGAGGAGGAGAAGAAGAAGAAGAAGAAGAAGAAGAAGAAGAAGAAGAAGAAGAAGAAGAAGAAAAGAACAACAACAACAACAACAACAGCAACAACAACAACAACAACAACAGCAACAACAACAACAACAACAACAAGAGGAGGAGGAGGAGGAGGAGGAGGAGAAGGAGAGGGAGGAGGAGGAGGAGGAGGAGGAGGAGGAGGAGAGGAGGAAGAGGAAGAGGAAGAGAAAGAAGAAGAAGAAGAAGAAGAAGAAAGAAGAAGAAGAAGAAGAAGAAGAAGAAGAAGAAGAAGAAGAAGAAGAAGAACAAAGAGAACACGAAGAACAAGAAAATACAGGGTCGAACTTTAATTAAGGACCACCCCGAAAAAAAGGCCCTTTCTTTTTAAATTGGCCAAAAATACAAGCAATGCATTTTTTCGACGAATTCGACTGGGAAAGGTTTAAGGGGTTACCAGAGTATTCCGCAAAGCTTGCGAAAGCTGTCTTATTGTCACGTGCGGCATGCAGCAGAGGGGGGTTGAAAGTTGCAGATTGTTGTCAAAATTGCTTGTTTTTTAAGCAAAAGTGAACACTGCTTCAAACGGTTTTGCACTGAAATTCCAAATGCACGTGCAAAAACAAATGCATTGCAGAGCATTTTACTGACTGGAATGCCCCTAAAAGCAGCCCAACGTGCATAACATAGCATAATTCTTCATAACACAAAAATACCTCCAAGACGCAAGCTGTCTGATTTTGACCGGACCCGGGCGATTGCATTGCTGCAGGATCGAGTTGGCGTTCGAGAAGTGGGCCCGAAGACTACAAGTGTCCCACTCCGTCATCATTCGGCTGAGAGAACGTTTCAAGCCACTGGAACTGTCAAAGAGAGACCCCGTCTAGGCCAGCCAAAGAAGACCACTGCAAGAAATGACAGGTTCATCCGCAGACATGCTCTTCGGACCAGGACCACCACCACCAACACCATCAGGCGTCGGCTCCAAGCTGCCACTAACACAGCAGTGTGTGAGATGACCATACGGCGGCGCCTCAGTGCTGCCAACCTTCGAGCAAGGCGCCAAGTCCGGAAACCAAAACTGACTGCGGCCCACCGGGCACGTCGCCTGGCCTGGTGCACAGCTCATCGAACATGGACTCGGGCTCAGTGGCGGATGGTGCTTTTCACCGATGAGTCCAAGTTCCAGTTGAAGCCACGAGATGGACGCATTCGGGTGTGGCGGCGTCCCAGGGGCAGCTGGCAGATGACGTCATCCAGGAGGTCGTCGCTTTTGGTGGTGGCTCCGTCATGGTATGTGGGGGGGGGGGGGGGGGGGGGGGGGGGGGGGGGCATCAGCAGTCACCACAAGACTCCCTGTACCATGTGGATGGCCGGAGGGCCCG
>CM031611.1:382975-385475 GCA_018398815.1 Conus ventricosus
ACAGCAAACATTGTATTGAAAGGGTTCATGATTGTTGCTAATTCGGTCCAAATGCAGTTCAAAATGAATTGCTATAACGATAGCATCTGACACTGACAAGAAAAACAAACACAAGTTGATTCTTTCCTTGATCCCATGCTTCCAGAAAACAGTCATGCTGATCACGTTTAAGGGAACAAAGTGATGAACAACGGAGTCAAAACGTACACGTCGATAAGTTCTCTGAATTTTGTTGAGTAGCGTGGGAAATGGGGTCTTCAGGCTGATTCCACGGAGTAAAATTTGTCAATGGGGAGAGCTGACATCCTTCTGGAATTGTCCTAAATTCGCTTACATTCATAGCGTTCGTGTCTCTGAGTTGCATTTTTAGCTTTTTATAAAATCTGTTTAGTGACTGATGGATATGGTTGGAATCGAAGAATTTAGTGAACAGCAACTAAATTGTCAACAGTTCAAACCTTTCAACTGAAGTGTCAATATACAAACCAAGAATAGTAGTGATGGTCGATTCAACGGCAACGTTAGTAGTAGCAACTGTTATAATAACTATGAACAGAACAGCTAATTTCAACGTTTGCTGGCTTTTTCACATCATTATCATCATCATGGTCATTATTATCATCATCATTATTCTTAACATTATTATTATTATTATTATTATTATTATTATTATTATTATTATTATTATTATTATTATTATTATTATTATTATTATTATTATTATTATTATTGTTGTTGTTGTTGTTGTTGTTGTTGTTGTTGTTGTTGTTATTGTTGTCGTTGTTGTCATTATTTTTGTTATGATTATCATTGTCATTATTATTATCGTTATCATTACTATTATTTATCATCATCATTGTTATCATCATCATCATCATCATTGTTTTTATTTCATTATCATCATTATATTATTGCTGTCGTTATCATTATTAGCATTGTCATCATCATCATCATTGTTATTATTGCTATTATCATTATCGTTATCGTTATCATCATCGTCATCAACATCATCGATGTTATCATCAAAATGATGAAAGCATGTTTCAAGAATTATATCATTTACGGGTTGTTTTCTTCTTCCTGAAATTTTGTGCACACAATTCCAAAACTCTTTCTGACTATTTACAGATTGGAGTAGTTCTGTCAGCAAAGCATCGTTATATTGTTTTTCCTTTCTCTTTAACACATGTTTATATTCTCGCCTTGCTTTGCAGTAGGACTCACGTGACGGCTCGGATAAAGAACGTCGAAATTTGTTTAATAAATTATGAGCATTTCTTTTGTTAGCTCGGCATTCCATATCATACCAGTCATCTTCTTTTGGATATATTCCGACGCTAATCTCTTTCTTCATACATTCTGCGGCCTCTTTTACACAACAGTTGAAAATGTTTAATGCTTCCTCGACATTAATATCAACCAGCCTTACTGCCTCTTGCATACGCACTTGCATTTCATCAGAAAGAATTAAACTTTTAAACACATCAATATTACCTTCATTCCATACACATTTTTCAACTGTAAGGCGCCTGTTGTTTACTTGAGAAGAGTTGTTGTTATAACACAGGGAAGTAAGATTCAGTTCTAAGGGCATGTGATCGATTCAATTCTGTCAGATACATACATATCACAGCTATCAGTAATAACGGAGAACAAATCAAAAGACATTAAAAAATAATCGTTAACACTGCTACCACAGTCAAATATGTATGCGTAGCGACCTTGGAGGTCGCCCTTACACACACCATTTACAATACACAGTTTTAAAGCAGTGCACATGTGGAGCAATAATTTTCCATAATTGTTCAAAACAAGGTCCTCTGAATTTCGAACTTGTGATGGTCCACTTTTATACTGATTGTCGTTTTCAGGCGCGTTTTCCTCAAAATCACAAGACAATTTTGCCACTCTGCTGTTCAAGTCACCACCAACAATCACAAAAACATCGTCTTTAACCCAAAGTAAACAATCACACAAAAATTCTTCTAGCAAAGAAACTCCATTTTCCCTTAAAAAAAAGGAATAATACGGCGAACCTTCCAGGGGAATATATGCACACACATATATAACATGTTTTATTGTGCCAAAAAAAAGACTTATCAATAATAAAAGCAAAGAATAAATCCGATACCACAACCACAACTTCCAAGTAAGGATAGAGCTCATTTTTCACGAGGCATACCAGTACACCGGAACGCCCGCCACGTGCAGTGAACTTTAATGCTGGCTTACAGTAGACCGTGTAGCCTGAGAACACAGGCGATTGAAAGATTTCAACAAATGTTTCCACAAAACATACAAAATGAAAACCAGAAACATTAGAAACAAAATCATTACTATGCAATTTGGAGAGCAGCCCATTTATGTTCCAACGAAGAAACAAAAATGTTCTACTTTCATGAAAAACATCAACATAATACGATTCATCGTTTTCAGTGGACATATTCATAGAATCCACAATTGTAGAAGACACAACATCCCTATTATTTGCACATTCAGC
>CM031611.1:390475-405475 GCA_018398815.1 Conus ventricosus
GATAAACTGTTTGTAATAGGTCGAGGACAAATATTGTTTTTTCCCACAACCAGTCTGCCCACAAATCAATGAACAATGAGGGGTTTTTGTCATAAAGTTTTAACTGCTCCATAGTTTTATAACAGAATTTAATCTAATCCAGTTATTATGTTTATCATGCTCTCTGTCAAAACTTGTTCAGTATAATAAAAACCCTATAAGATCTAAATGTGTAAGAATAATCCATTTAGTTCTGGAAGATTGTTTCTATTTAGACTAATATTGATTTTTTTGCTTGTTGTTATGACCTTAATATCCTCACCATTGTGAAGAATGACGACAGTAACTTTAAGTTTTTCAACGTCTAAGTTTTGCCAGCTAATTAGAATTCCTTTTAAAAGGACGTCACTAACGCCCCACAACCCCATCCCTCTTCACATCTTTTAAGACAGAAATTTCAATATCATTGTGAACGTGTCTCCTAATTTCATTTGTGGAATGAACTGTAATTTTGTAGAAGCATCTTTCAAAACTGATTCTCTTCTGTGGAGGATGTACTGTTTATTCTCATACGCTTTATTTCAATCTCTTTCCGATATTGTCCTCTGGCATAAGACTTACATGTAAAGGACCTGAGTTGAATGCTTTTCTGAAACTTTTTTGACGGTCAAAAAAATGTAAATGGGCTTATGAATTCAAATTTTATGTCCCATTCTAAAATATGGTTCTAAGTGCCATTTGCTGTCAGGTTTTCGAACTATTTTATATTCTACTGGCCAGCATTATTTGCTTCTACATTGCGCAGTTGTTCTAATTTAGGAAAACCTTTTGTGTCGCCAACTCTTTACGTTTATAATCACCATCTTTTGTGTACTCAAAACATACAAAGCGCCTATCTCACCGTTCTGTTCAAAGTCCGCAACGTCTGCAAGGTCTTTTAATTCTAAAGTTATACACCTCACAGGGCGCTAATGTAACTCCTGATTCTTCTGGCCCACGCGACATTATTTTTTAGTACAGTTTTTATTTTATTCCAAAACAATGTGTAGGTTATCACATTTTACGACTTTCCCCGTTTTGTCTGTGATTTTTATATTAAATGATCCGACCCTCCCACAAACTAATCTTTTTAACTGTAAATTAGGGAATTGTATAATTTCATAATCGCATATGCAGCTTTCCCTGACGGAAGAGCTCTTAAAACAGTTGAGGGCCTTCCATCATATAAGTTTTCATCAGTGCTCAGCTCATCCAAATGAACATAGAGTAATGAATGTAATGCAAGATCGAGCGGACTTTCCCCTTCATAAGTAGTTTTGTTGGCGTAACTCTAAATCTATGTTGTGTCAGCTGCAAAGCCTAACATTTTAGCCAGCTCTTTATCAAATGTAACCTCCTTCTTCTTCAGGTTGAATGTTAACATTGTTTTAGATTTGCATGGTTAAGTTTTAGAGTAATGTCGAAGTTACTCATTGCTTCTTTTAGTGAGCAAACCGTAATAACCATCAGGTATTGTTACTGGCTAACTTTGGCCCCTGTTTTGGTCAAACTTTTTGTAATCTTATATTATTTCTTGGATTCAGCTATATTAAACCATACGACTTTGTAGAATATTTCATGGAGCGCGACCGTTTTGGTTCCGCAATCGTTATCAATAGCATGTTCTAAAAACGAAGGACGGTCTTGGTTGTTATTGTTACAAACATTTTTTTAAACGAAATTAAAAATGAGCGCATTCAAATACTGGCGCAAAATATTCTGTTGGGCCGCACTACAATCTTAAAATATATAAAACTGATACTCTTGACATTTCGTGACTCAGTCTGACGCCTTTCAAGTAAAGGTGAGTACTCCATTGAAGAGCTATTCTTAACCCTCCTATTAAAACGACCACATCCCGAAAGCGGTGGTTTAGTCATCGATGCAGTTTTATCAGAACAGTTTAAACTTTGCTGTGTTTTGTGCATCAACTGGGTGTGGAGTGTCGTATGCTGATCACTTAAATTTAATAATTAAAATGGGGATTTATATAGCGCCTTCCACGGCACAAGGCGCTTTACAAAGGCAGATTTTTTTTAAAAAAAAATTGCTAAATGTAAAGAAAATGCATTGAAAGACGGCTCAAAAAATGGAAAAAAAAACAAAGGCTCTCTCCCATTCTCTCCCACACGCACTACACACTCTCACGCATAGACACACAATACACAACAGTCGCAATAATCACAAACTATTAAGCGTATCCACAGAGACAACAAGAGTCAATCAACTATCAGGTAATAAAATGTCTTCTTAATATTGTTTGAAAGGTGGGTTTTCAGGGAGGTTTTGAAGGAAGAAAAGGTTTGAGAATGTCTTAAGTCATAGGGGAGTTTATTCCAGAGTTTGGGAGCTGCGTATGAAAAAGCTCGTTCACCATGCTGTTTACGATGGGGACGGTGACGGGGAAAGCGGAAAGTCCTGGTGTCGGTGGAGGAGCGAAGCATTCGGGGATTAAATCACCATGATCCTTTGGTGAGGTCAGTGTACAGATTTCATTTTTATTACACCTTCAGGCGTATTTTGACTGAACTGCAAGCGCCATTGCCAAATGACAAACCGTTTAATCCATTCAGCAACAGAATAGACATGAAGGCTTTGAAAGGATCTGTAACGAATTTAATATTAAGGTCAAGACAGACTTTAGACAAAAGTTGGATCTTAATCATGGTCTAGGCACCCCTTATTTTTGGGGTGTGCACAAAAAGTAAACTATGACTGGAATCCTCCTACACATCTTTCTCTTCAGGCACAGCTGTTCACCTCGGGTCCATAGAGCAAGAGCAAAAAACAGCATGGACAACATTTATCTTAGACACTTCTAAGGGCCTAACTAAAGCAGGAATAGAAACGAATTTAAACGACTCTGTTCGTACTTACGTTTGGTGTTTGCTAGGTTCGCAAGCACAAACGAGATCGAGCATAACTGATCCTTCTATGGTTTTGATGCACAAAAACAATACTTAGCAAATTTAGAGGACGCCATTAATTCTACAGTTGATTTCCCTTCAAGCATAAAAAGGTACCAAAATGTTTTACAATTTGCAAGATCGAAAGTAGACTTTGCTGTTGGCACTGGTTTATACATGCTGCCTTCTGACCTCAGACTCCAGATAGGCATAATAATAAACTACAATAATGAAATCCTTGGGTGGCAGGCCAATGAACAGAAGGTCTGGAAAAACGAACTAATTTCTGAGCTGTAATATTGCAAGCAGTAAATCAAACACCCAAGAATAAGCATCCACATCCCTGTGGTCCAAAGCCAGAGACCGTTTGAAGTCAACAAAAATAATGTCCGAATATGAAAGGACAGCACTTGTTTTTGGATTAACTGGCCTAGGATTAGTCCTTCTTTATTTTACTAAAATTAACCCAACTTTTAAAGTGAACTATTGTCCATAAGTGTCGGCCATTTAAAGCCAATACTTTGCCTGCTGTAGACAAAAAGCCAGCTAACGGACACTTTCCTAATATTCGGGTGAAAGCGTCCACGGCTTTACTGGTCTAATTTTTTTAATAAACCCGCAAGATGATCAAAGCTGTTTTTTTACCATGATTTGTCAGGCGGGAGATGGGGCGATGGCGGTGGAGGCACTGACCGGGAACACCGCCGCCTGTTAGCCATAACCAGTGTTCTTATTGCAAATCCTACGGCCGTTATAACGCTTTACTAATGTGATCCTTGCTTCTAAAACTGTTTTGGATTCGTTCTGTAGTGTTGTGTCTCATATAAATTCTTTGGATAGTTTCTTTATTCTATTCACTTGAGTTCGTAATTGTTCTCGGTTAGTAGACAGACATTCTAGTTTGTGATCTTTCTTGTTCAAGTCTTTGTCTTTGGTGTTATTCTTTCTTTAATATCATGCCCTAAGTTGGGTCATCAGCCTCAACGAGTTTTTCTTTTTTTCTTTTTTTATGCTCATCTTTTCACTAGTTTTGCTAAATTGTTTGTTGATTCGGCCTCTGATGCTCTCAAGCATGATCATAGGGCCGCTATTCTCGCCTGGGTAACGGCGGGGTCGTGGATAGTTTTTAAATGCTGTTTCTTTCTGATTAAACTGGTTTCTGCTTCTGTTATTTTTGTCGTGTTTGACTTAATCTTTATAGTTCCATGTTTTGCATTTGGTTATCTGTTGGGAGATCTTGTAGTGTGTTTTGAAGTTTAGAATCAGCCTCCCCTTATTTCGGTCTAACAAGGGCAAGGCGATTTCGATCGCCCCCACCTAAGGTCTTTGTCTAATTGTTTTCCATGCCCACAATACTTGAAGGGTCTCGTTTATTGTATGCCGAACAGTTGTCCTTGATCTTTTTTCAATTCAATATGGTCATCTTTGTCTATTCAAAATCATCAGGGGCCTAAATTTCGGGAGGTTCTAGGCCGAAACTTTTGTAAAATGATCTGACCTTAGTTTCTGTTAATCTGCCCCATTGAGCGTTGACGATGCTGTATCAAAGGAGACGTTTCATCATGTTCGTCTCCAGGATCAGGAACAATATAATCTTCTTCGCCTTCAATTCCTGCATGTTTTTAAATAATTAACTTTTTTTATTTTGTTTTTATAAAAAATGTCGCAAACTTATGGTTCAATTTTGACCGATAGGAAGACTGAAAGAAGCCTTTGCGTAAGGGGAAATAAACGGAATATTAATTGTTCCAAATAATCCATCTACTTTGAGAGATCAAATTCTACTGTCAATATTTCCAGACCTCGGAGCAGATGAAGTGTGATTGTGCCAGACTCTGCGCGACTTACTTTCAAAATAGAATCGATAACAGACACAAACAGGGACCAGTTGTTGCAGAATCTGGGTACGGGCAATCGTTAAGAAAATTTCAATAAAACTTGAGGGGCAAAAGTCTTTTTTTACACAATGCAGACATATTTTTACTATTCTGATTATGGCTTACGAGATTGAAAGGGATATGATCTTGCTTTCAAGGATCGAAATAAAGAAGCACAAAAAACACAGATAGGACGCTGAAGTTGGTAAAGACGGCAACAAAGTATGTAGCTGTATAGGTTATGCGTATGGAAATCGCTTTTTCTATCCCTTGGATTTTGAGTTGTTAAGTGCGCATGCGCCATACTTTCAAGGAGCATTAAAAGACAGAATTGTATATGAAACTAACTTTTAATGAAATACAAACGTGTTATCAGATCTCAGGTCACCGAAGCAAAGTTCGGTATTTCTGACATCTCGTTAGAGTTTGGAACATTGTTAGTAACCTCATTAGAAGGTTGATTGAGCAACAATATCAGTCAAATTAGCAATATATTACGAAAGAGTGATTCACCATTTAACTTAAGCAGGGCAGGCGCTATATGGAATTTTTAGTTTTAGTGTCTAGCAAGACGACACTCAAAGGTTTTTTATTGCTTTGCGAAGTGAGAACCAATTAAAAGACAAACTGAAATGTTTCTTAATCTAAAATAACGAAGTACAATTGTTCAATTGAGGGTAGTCCTAACCAATTTACGCTAGGCGGGCTTAAAATTATTCAGGATTTTGATGAAATAGAAATTTGGTCGGAGGTGGGAGGAGTAGAAGTCCAACAGTAGATCTTGTGTTAAAGAGTACACTTCACAGTGTTTAGGACTTGATGGATTATTTAACAACGAAATAGGTGTATGGATTGACCTAAGGGACAGAGGATAATCAGTTACATGGAAGTGGGAGAGCTGTTAAGACGTAATAAACGTTCAAATTGACAAAGAAAAAGTATGACGATAAACCGCTTAATGTATATTTGTTTTTAATATATGATGCGCTGCTGAATATTCAAGTTAACAGATTAAAAGATATACATTACTAACTATTTTTATTTTAAAAAAGATGTCCGTTAAGCATTATCCAAAAGAACTACAGCGCCAGGTCGCAAAAAGAAGAGATAGTAGCAACCCTACATAAAAACTTTCAGATTAACAAACATTACACGCAAATGCAACAAAAAACTCGAGCAGGACCTTTCAAAATACCAGCCACAAAACGAAGGTATCTGCTGCCTGTAATGCTGGTACATATGTTGATACTGGAGCATCAACTTTGAGTGGCTTATCAGCTGTGAACAGTGTAGGTCTCTTAGCAACAGGCGTTGGTGCACCGCTGTTTACCTATAGGCGGTGGTGTCTTTAGGCTTGGCTGTGTTCATTAGCTGTAAGTGCTGCTAGCAAAAATTAAAACTAAACTCAAAAAGCACACAGCTATGGTTCAACTAATAACAGCTAAACTTAGTTCGTTCTAACTGTCAATAAATAAAGCGTAGTTGACTTCATTCTCAGGATGGAAGAATTTAGTCGTTTACAGGCGATTTTGGACTATAAAAGACAAAAGTGCTGATCTTCAAAAAAGGCAGAGGGCAAGTTTTTCTCAACAGCCAGACACGAGCAGATATTAAAAGGAATGTTTAAAAAGTAAACGAGACATTAACTATGTTCTAAAACAGCTCACATTAAACAACATCAAAGGGGTTTATACTTTAGTTTATGAGTCAAACACCAAAAAGACGTTTGATTTGATTCTGATTAAGACGTAGTATTTTTTTATTTAAATAATCTTTTAGAACTTGCAAAGAAAAATTAATCATGGTAGATATATGAAGGACCAGGAAGTATTGTTTGATGGGGGAATTGCTTTAGGAAGAGGGTTTGTCAAATGCTTTAAATGATATTGATTAGAAGTCATTGATCCAACAAACGTACAGGCAGTGTTGGCATGTATTTCTCAAGTTCAGGTAAATACTTAAAGTAGACGCCAGTTTAAGTAATGTTAGTGTTTTAATCGATTATATTTCAATTATTGAAGATAATCTAGAAGTCTGGGTTTCAACCTAACAACAGGTTATCTTTTCATATGAATTAACACCTGGTTGGGCAGACCAACTGCTTAACAGGTTGATGTGGCAGTGAGAAGCCAAAATGAGAGGATCTGTTGGTCAGAGGGCGAGTTTAGAGATCCAGATTAAAAACAGGCTAGGTATGAACCGATTGTAAGGCAAGTTTTACATTCCGCATACCCCAGCATTAGGTCGCAAAAAGAGCAGTTTCTAAACTTAGAATTCGGACAACAAATTGTTTTATGTGGTGCGTTCTTGCAAGGCTGCAATTACGTCGCTAAATCGCAGAAGATAGTATCTAACTTTGAAACCTTTCAGCAATGATCTTAACTTAATGGAATATCTTTCTGTTAGTGTAGACCAAATTGATCAGTTTGAAGAACCAAAACAAACACTAACTGTTAATTATACATGGTCGGAGAAAATTACAAATTTGGTGCCTATTAGAGTGTCTAAGACAGCCAAAATTGTTTGATCCATACAAAAGCCTTGTTGACTTACTACTGATGTTTTCAACAAAACAGGGCGACTCACATTACACATTGATACGAACTAAATGGAGTAGGACTAATGCTGTTACTTCAAAAATGGGGCAAACAAGATTCTGAAGAAAGTTTAACAAGAATTCCATCTGTTCCGCCGCCCTTGAACTAAAAAAACATTGTAAAAGTTCTGTAGATGTAATAAGAACTAATTACGCCCCACACCTGGATCTAAAGTTAGTTTTAAGAACTGGAAAAACTGCAACAAGTCCATACGTAGTTTACGCAGGACTTCGAGTCGCTTATTGTCCTTGAAAGGGCCAACCCCACAGAATCTTACGATAAACTGCCTTAATAAGTAATCATCAGATTTGATTTTTTTTTAGGGGCCTTCTTTATTGTCAGGTCGGATGGCGGTTATTCAGAGCAGAATTATTCAGAGGGCCTAATGCTGCAAAATACTTCTTAGACGCATGCAGTCAGGGCGTAACGCTGTTCTAATAATCTAAATTCTCAGTCATTATTATGACTACTGATGACCAAGAACAGTTATGATCAGCACACATTGTTGGATTTGTGGTTTTAGAGCTAACGACCAAGAGTGTAAATACAGACAGTAGAGACCATGATAACATTAGCGGGAAGTTCAGAGGAGCAGCCGCACAGTAAAATGCAATCTTCAAATTAAAGTTTTTGATCTAAGACATGGAAGCTGCATCTTTTTCATAACTTGCAAGGGTTACGACTATCATTTATTATTGCAAGCAGTACCAAGCCCTCCATAAGGGTAACATGCACTTGCACAGTCATCAGAAAATGTACATGTGTTTCACTTTAAATATACATGTCTTTTTATGGACTCTATGCAACCTACTGATTGGATCATTAGTGTCGCTGGGCTATGTCTTAAAGTCCTGCCCATAACAGAAAGAATATTTTGACTCAACTCTTGTTTAGAAGGGCGTTTACCCTTATGAGTAATGTACAGTTGGCAAGGTTTGACCGGAAGATAACTTCGCCTAAAGACGCGTTCTTTTCTAGTATTTCGAGGAAAGGGCAGCAGTGATTCTGTTCACCTGCATCTCAAGTTGCAATGGCAGAAGTTAGATTGTCAAACGATGGAGACTATCATGGAGCATACTTGATGGCTGATACATGTTTGTTGGCGGACGTTTTGTAAATTACAGAAAGGACCTGCATGAATCATTATAGGCCTGGATTCTGCGCATTACTTTTTCTTGCGCAGGGGATGAGTTGGGACGCTTTATAAAAAGATACTGGAGTACAGATTGATTTATTGACAGATTTACAATGTTCAGATGATGAAAACGGATTGCGGGGAGGAAATTAGTATGGCGTCGCATCATTTACTGTAAAGCAAAACAGCATATCTTGGACGACTAGGATCCAAGTAAAAAGGCCTAACTATCTCATGTATTTGATGCAACAATCTGTATGGTTGGGCAATGGCACAATCATTCCACTAGCAACTTTAAAATGTTACAAGGGGTTTAGAAAACATTCAACAAAGATTTGTAGGAAAACACTGCATACTCTTACTGCCAATCGTTTAAAAGAGGTCTTATTCTAGATGTTGTCTTAGAATTCCTCATGAACTCCTTGACCTACATAAGACTATCCATTGCAGCAGAAAGTCTAAGATGAAATCAACAAGAGCCCTAACTTGTGCCTAATTTCGCGGGCACAAAAATTATGTCTGTCATACAGAATTCTACAATTTTATTTAAGACATGGTTTAGTTGACAGCTGTTAATAGTATAATTTGCTTTTAATCAAGAACAGTTAATGAAACTAATACATCATGAAGGAAGACTATCTTAGAACTAATACACAGATGCTTCAGAAAAAGACTTTTTCATGTGATAGAAAAACAGCTGTTTCGGAAAGACTATGGAAAATCACCACCAAGCGCAGATGTCAATTGGTCACCAGAGAGAACGAGCAATTAAGCGGTCTTCAAAACCTAAATTATCGGGGAATTTAGAAGATTACATGATCACCTTTTTGGCATATGATGAAAAAAAAAAGGACAGTATATTGAACAATCTGTATTTATTGGTTTACTGTGTTAGAATTATCAAAGCTTTGATGGTAGAATTTCTTTATGACTTTCTTAACCCTTGTATCCAGAGTCAAAGTACTTTGCATGATACAGATAGTTTTGTTTAGATATCCCTACTGAAGACATCTCATATAAGACATGGAAATAGAAGTGGCTAAAAGGGCATGCAGGATGGGTATGACACATCTGATTACCTAAAGATTCGCTTTCATTCAATCTGTTAATAAGAGGTTTTAGGGAAAAGCGATGAAGATTGAATTATCTGGAGGGGGGATTAAGGAGTTTATTGGGTTAAGGTCAATAATCTTACAGTATTCGAGCCAGGAAAAAAAACATAGAAAGAATGGAATATCTCACAGTGTTGTGCTGTCAAAACATATCCACATGACAACTACGAAGATAGCATGTTTGGTAAATAAGACTTTCACATGACAAACGTAAAATAAGATCTAATCTACATGAGATCAACAAAACTGTTGTAACAAAGAAAGTCATTAGATAGAACAAAACACTAAACGAGTATTTGTTAAACCAAGAGTTTTCATATGCAATCGGGCACGGGAGAACGGCATTATTATATGTCTTCTTCACTGAGGCTCATCGAAGGGTTATATTTTTAGCAACTTTCTATTATAAGATCAATCATATCTTCATCCAATTCAGCCAAATTATTTTTCATGTTTGCTTGATGTGTTCGATTTTTTTATTATTATTTAAGATTTCTTTTATCCTATCTGATAATCAAAATGGGGTTTTTGGGTTGTAGGTGATGTTTTAGCTTGTATTGGTGATTCCTTGGCAAATGTTTCCCTAATAGTAGAATCGTATCAAATGATTCCGTAATTTTTTCAAGGTCTCTGCATTTTCATTCTTGCTTCGTCTGAGTTCCATTTTAGACTCTAATATATTTATGTAAATTAAAATTTAATTAAGCACTGGACTTTGATTAAGGAGTTTATTGCGTTTAAGGCCGAAAATGTACAGTATTCGGGCAAGGAGAAAACTTTTTCCTTCAAGTTTCATTATAAGCTCAATAATATAATTATCAATCAGCCAATAGGTTTTCATGTTTGCTGATGTGTTTCGATTTTTTGTATTATTTTCAAGATATTCTTTTCCCAATATCTGATATCAAAATTTGGATTTTGGGTTGATAGGTGGATTCTAGGATGGTTTTGCATGTGTTGATGTATCCTCATAAATGTTTCCTTTAATAGTAGATCTGTATCTATGATTCCGTATTAATTCTAAGGTCTCTTCCTTTATCATTCTTGTTTTGTTCTGTGCTTCCATTTTAGTCTCAAATATATTTTTGTAAATTAAATTAAGCAACTGGAACTGTGTTGGTGGGATTATCTGCTGTTCTTCCTTCACAAAGATCTTTGAGGAGCTGGTTGTTTTGTTGTGTCAGTTTCTCGTAATTAATACCCCAAACGGGCGGATTATTGTTACAATTCTTTTTATTTCATATGGATCAACACTCCAAACTGGGATCGGTTGCCTGATGCGAGTGTACCCTTTGCTTCCCGGTAAATAAAGGTACCATACTTTCAATCCAAATGAGTAATAGTTTGCCGGATGAGACTCTCCTTCAACAACATCTATTGTTTGTTTTTGATTGATTGTTACTGGTTTTACCCTTTAATTTCTTCTTTATTCATTCGCGCGCATAACTGAGGGCAGTCTTCTAACCCATTCTGTGTGCGAGAATTGTCAGTCATATCTCTGTGATATGGTAGGATAAAGTCTTTCAGATAATGTTTGTTAAAGTTTTCAACTAAAGCCTGTGATCTGTGAACTCTGGGATGCCTCTTTTAATGGTAACTCTATGTTTTAACAATAATTGATTTACTCGGCTTTTAATTCTTTTCCACATCGACTTGATATCATGCGATGATATGTTAGCGGGCCTCGTTGGTATATCCGGTTGTATGGCAACAGCAACAGCAGAAGCACTCTTTTGTGTTAATGGTTCTGCTCTTTGTATCTTGAAGTATGTCAATGGATGTGGTGCGTACTAAAATTCCTTTCTTTTTTTTTTTTTTCTCTTTTTTTTTTTTTTTTTTTTTTTTTTTTTTTTTTTTTATTTGTTTTTTTTTTGTTTTTTTTTTGTTTTTTTTTTTGTTTTTTTTTTTTTTTTATTTTTTTTTTTTTTTTTTTTTTTTTTTTTTTTTTGTTTTTTTTTTTTTTTTTTTTTTTTTTTTTTTTTTTTTTTTTTTTTTTTTTTTTTTTTTTTTTTTTTTTTTTTTTTTTTTTTTTTTTTTTTTTTTTTTTTTTTTTTTTCGTCTAATCGTTTCATGGGGTAAATATAGAAGGTTCCATTTGATGGGTGTCGTTCGGTATTGTATTTCACATAGTGTGGTCTCTGTATTCGTCTAGGTGCAGTAAATAAATTTGCCTAATCGCTTGTTTAGATAACATTCCTTTGCTGTTATTTGTTCACTGTCTCCCGATGCTTGGCTCTTATTCAGCTTTTTAATTGCCGTGATCCCTTCATATCCTTTTGGCGAATATAGATTTTGTTCATTTTTATTCAGCCAATATTATGCGCAACCAAAATACACAAACGGTCATACCAAAGAGATAAACACGATTTTTTGATTTTTTGTTTTTCTGATGGTTGATAAAAAGTCACGAATTTTGGTGGGGGCAATGTCTCGATTGGTTTGCTGTTACATGATAATATTCTTTTATTGCCTGGTCAACATCTTTAATTGTGTAAGCTGCATGCCCTGTTTTTTCAGTTTGTTGTTAATAAAATCTAACTGCTCAATTCTCTGCTTTTCATAGTTATCTTGCGCAGCTGCTAGTTGCTCCATAGCTTTGTTATGTCTTTTTCTCTCGCCGTACATCCCGTAGTTTACTAAACGCGAAATTTACTTCCGCTAAAAGCAAGCGCATTAACCACGCGCCGCCTATCATCATTACGAATGAAGCATTTTTTATAAATGTATTTTTTATTTTACATATTTATACTGTCTGGAATTATTCCTTGCTTAACTAGAAAATCTTTCGTAGCAACGAAGCTGCAATGATAGCAATTAGCTTTGCTGATCCTCAAAGTCTAGTTTGCCAAGATCCGCTGGTTTAATTTTTACAAGCTTTTACCAAGCATTGTGTATCCTACACTTAGGCCTCCAATAACAGCAGAATGGTATACAAGGTTGGTAACAGTTTTTTCGGTGCTCATTTTTAAAAAATAAAATAATTATAATTAATAAAAAAACATGAACAGCGATGATCTACTACAGCTACAGAGCAGCCTAAAACTTCCTGAACTTATGGTTACAAATGAACAGCTGATGAGCAAGCTATAATGCCCCAAAAGGAAAGGCTGTATTCTTTGGCAGCATGTAGAAAAACAAAACAGTTCCTCGGAAATGAATTTAGCATAGAACAGATTCAACAGATGTCGCCACAAGACATTGTAAAGTATCATAACAGGTATGAAGCGCAACTAGGGTCGAGAATGGTAAAAAGTGTAGGACAAACGGTTCTTAGTTTGTATACTAAACTAGTCAGTAGATTTGCGCCTATGATTCTGAACAAGATTTTATGTATGATTTAACGCAGGTCCAGTTTTAACAAAGTCATTAGAGTCTCTAGGCTGTGATCTATATTACAGATTTGGAACATTACTGTCGCCATTAATCATGGGATTAATTACATTTAATCATATAGATTTTATTTCCCTTCAAAATGACCGAGCCAGAAAATCAGCAGAATCAGAAAACATTGAATCAGGTGAAAGTGGTTAGTAAAAACCCTCATCCTGGACGCGTTTGCAGCAGGAAAAAGATTAGCAGAGTGGAACAAACAAACAAATTAAAGTTACAAGCACAGAATGAAAAAGTGCCAGAGCCGCAGCCAGTTGTTTCAATGCCAGCTATAAAAACACCAGAACAAGTTGATAAAAGGGACCTACAACAACGCCGCCAAAGTCTTCATGGAATTTTCTTAAAGTAATTGTCATTTTTGGCGGCATTGCTGCTGGGGGCGGTTATTACGGTTATAAAATATATAAACAACGCCACCCAAAAACCCAAAGCAGTCAAAAAATCTCAACCACTAAATTAGAAGCTGAACAAAAAAGCATGCCGAACCGCCAACAACAAAGTTCATTTTGATACATTTCAGATGCAAAAATACTTTAAGAACTTAATAAATAATTATAAGTTAACTTGATAAGAACTTGTTGGGACTTAGAGGATGACTTAGTGTGAACTTGAGCTGACTTGATTAAGTACTTGAGCTGACTTTTAAGTACTTGAGGCAACTTAGAAGTTACTTGATTAAGAACTTGTGGTGCTTAATTAAGAACTTGAGGTGATTGAGGTGACTTGATCAAGAACTTGATTAAGGATTTGGGGGGTGACTTAATTAAGAACTTAATTAATGACTTGGGGTGGTTTTAAAAGGGACTTGGGGGTGATTTATAAGGGACTTGGGGTGACTTAAGGACTTGGGGTGACTTAATTAAGGACTTGGGGTGGCGGGGGGTGAAGGTTCAATGTCTCAAAGTGGAAGGAGCTGCCAAGAAAGTGGGAACTGGAGGACCACTTGCTTTGTGACTGAACAGGCGTGTCCCATGCGCTGAGTAGTGTTTCGTTGCCTGGCTAGCATTCAACGTGTTAGTACCCCGCCGCTGTGTGAACAGACCTATCATTTGGTGAATAGTTGGCCGGCTTCCATAACTGTCCCCGCCTCTTCAAACATTGTTGTTGTGTGCGCGCTGTTTTTGTGTAATTAAATATGCGGCCTACTTGTAATGGCTCAAAGTACTGGACTATCGCAAGAACTGGAGCGTAAACTATTAGTGACGAGGAGGGCATAGAGATTGGATGCAGAAGAAGTCACAAATAGTGCTACTGAAAGAAATAATCAATTAATTCAAACCCAGATAGACTACCATTCTGTTTGTGTCTCAGTACTGGAAAAATTTTCAACGCATTTATAACACATCTGGTGGGAGGAGCAGCAAAAGAATTTGAAAAAGAAGAAAAGAAAAAATTACCAAAACAAACCCGGGTCAGTTTCAATTTAATTAAAAAAAAAGACAAACATTTAACAAATATAAAAGTCTACATTCTTTATCTGGCAAAGATTTATTAAACAGACTAAAATATTACAAACAGAAAAACGCTTAAGAATTGTTGAACGCGTTATCCCAGTCTTTGATGAAAACAAAATGCTGAAGAATTGAAAAAATTCTAACTGAAGGCCAAACGCACTTGACTTACTAAATAACCGCGGCCTTCAACAGATCTAGATTTATGGAAAATTTGGCTGCGAAGGTTGTTTACAATAAAGAGAGGAAATTTTAAGAAATTTGTTACAAGTCATTTGAAGTACTCCCTTCGTTGGATTAATAAACTGAGAAAGACGTCAGAACTCTTTGAAAAATATCCAGAACTCGCAAATCTGACAATTTCTATTACACATAGCCATCGTGTTGACACCAAAGATACATGCTGCTCTGAAAACCCACGCCAGTGTGGCAGTCGACTGGAGTTGAAGAAGGTATGTAGCATTGTTTGATTGTTAGCATTAACAACTAATTGACTGTGTGCTGTGTTCTGTGT
>CM031611.1:407975-427975 GCA_018398815.1 Conus ventricosus
TGTGTGTGTGTGTGTGTGTGTGTGTGTGTGGGGTGTGTGTGTGTGTGTGTGTGGTGTGTGTGTGTGTGTGTGTGTGTGTGTGTGTGTGTGTGTGTGTGTGTGTGTGTGTGTGAACAGATTATTTGATATGTAATCAGACAATAGTGGGCAGCGATGAAGGCAAACAATGAGCAGTTGACGACTGTAGGAACTGTGCTTACTAAGAAAGAACTTTGGTTCCAGAAAGCCTTCGGTTTTTGCATGTCTTTGATCCCTGTGTGCTGTAACATTGGATGAAAAAGACATATGCATCATACATTCATCTACCGTAATTACTGCAATGGGTACAAACATACCGCCATGAAGATTTATGTCTGTGAATTCCATCGAAATTTCCTTTAAATTAATTGAAAATAGTCATGGTGATCTGTACAAAAATATACCAGATCATTATACATCAGCTGAGTGTTGATGGGCTATAGTTTATAAATGTATAACGTTGTACTCGAGGCTATGAAATAATATACCCCAAAGATTACCACACGAACGTTTTGGAATAACACGTGGGGTTTGTTGGTAGGATTATGCGAGGTTTAACTGGACCGACCAAAAATATTTATCGTCAGATGGTGATCACAGTAGACATTGACAAAGAAATACGAACAAAGTGAGCAGCAAATGAATCGCGATGCTTGAACTGTAGTTTGCAAATGCATTTCTGAGAGATGCGTACGTGATCGTTGCGAAAAGCCTGCCCACTTTTAGATTACAACAAATTTCTATAACATTTTATCTGACAGTGACAAAAAACAACAGACACACATTGACTCGTTCTTTAATTCTACGCGTGAAAAGGACAATCGTACTGTAGGCGTCTCAGAGAGCAGAGAAGATAAATAAACTATTTTTAACACTGGTTCTTTGACGTACCGTTTCATCAGTCACTACGCAATATAGGAGACTGAATCATCAAACTGATTCTATGAAGTAATTTTGACTGATCCTTCTAGGAATGCCCATATTTAGCTTATGATCATTGCTTCTGTGTATCCAGATGTCATGTATTGTACTTTACTCTTTTTGTATTTAAAACCGTAGTTTCAGCTGGAGATTTTAATATAAATGAAATGTAGGAGTAACAATTAATTAGTAGCATTTCTATCCACAGTAACAGTAGAAGCAGTACTAGCAGCCATAGTACTAGAATTGAATAGAACCAACAATACTAGATGCAGCTGCAAGGCATTGGTTGTCTACCCTTTTTGGTCGATTCTTTATTTTTGTTCAAGATTTTTGTTCGAGTCATTCCGACGGGGCTGTGATCCCTTTTGACCCGAGAGAAGGGGTCGCTGGGATATACACCCAAACGGTGACCCCAGCTTTGACCCGGGAGAAGGGGGTCGCTGGGATATACACCCCAAACGGTGACCTCCAGCTTTGACCCGAGAGGGAAAGGGGTCGCTGGGATATACACCCCAAACGGTGACCCCCAGCTTTGACCCGAGAGAAGGGGTCGCTGGGATATCACCCAAACGGTGACCCCCAGCTTTGACCGAGAGAAGGGGTCGCTGGGATATACACCCCAAACGGTGACCCCAGCTTGACCCGAGAGAAGTGGATCCAAAGGGTGACCCCCGCTTTGACCGAGAGAAGGGGTCGCATTGAAGTACTCCCTCGTTGGATTATAAACTGAAAAGACGTCCAGAACTCTTTGAAAATACCAGAACGTCGCAAATCATGACAATTTCTATTACACAAGCATCGTGTTGACGCCTAAAGATACATGCGCTCTGAAAACCCACGAGCCAGTGTGCAGTCGAACTGGAGTTGAAGAAGTATGTAGCATACTTTGATTGTTAGCATTAACAACTAATTGACGGTGGTCTGTGTTTGTGTGGATACGAGGGCCTCTTCTCTGTGCCAAAGTCATAAGACCCCAGCATAGAAGAATACAAATTATGTGATTGGGTGTCTGCCTAATGATAGGTCTTTGTAGACACCCGGGGGGGGTGGCGCCGCTGCCTCGTTCTTGTCTGTCTGTCTGTTTATGCAAAGTTGAAACTCAAAACCTAGCTGGGATAAGTGTATGGAATTTTATGTCAAAAATATTACACAGTTTTAAAAGACTGTAGTTTTTATTATTCCCCATGAAGACAGAAAGCTCATTTGATGAATGCCTGCCTGAAAATGATTTCGTCTCTTATTGAAATGGATCAGAAAAACGCAGAATTAAGCAAAAACTAAAATCTGAAAAGTTTAGTAAATTAGATTGAAAACAGATAATCCTACACAGTATGGATATTTGTAGAGTTTAACTATGTTTAGAGAACGAAAATGCTGAATTCTAACTTTCCCTACCCCGAAATTTGTGTGAGGGGTAGGGTAAGTTAGAATCAGAATTTCCCTCACTGATGATGATGAGGAGATGATGATGATAACAAGACCAACAATAATCACAAGGAAGATAACGATGTGATGATAAGATTAATGAAATAATTTATTCAAAGGAACAAAGCCTATAAGAAGGGAAAAAACTTACATGATTATTAAATCAGGCAACGCGCGTGTGCGCAGCACACACACACACTTCACACACACACACACTACACACACACACACACACACACCCATACACAGCACACACACACACACCACACACACACACACAGCACAAACACACACACACACGCACGCACGCAACGCACGCCAACACACACACACACACACACACACACACACACACACAGCACAAAAACACACACACACACACACACACACACACGACACGCACGCACGCACAGCACGCACACAGACGCACGCACGGCACGCAACGCACGCCTCTCACACACCACACACACACACGACACACACCACACACACACACACACACACACACACACAACACACACACACACACACACAACACACACACACACACACACCACACCCACACACACAAATCCCCAGGAATCACCGTGCCTGTTGCTAATCTGGCAGTTTCATTTTAATTTCAGTACATTCCTATCTCCACACCCAGCATCATCGAAATATTATTATTATAAAACTGATGATAGTTGATGATGATGCATGATGATGATTATGATGACGTCGAATGACGACGACGACGAGGGAAGTGACGAGGTGGAGGAGGAGAGATTAAGAAAGAGGAGGAGAAAGGAGATGGAGTAGGAGAGGAGGAGAGAAAGAGAGAGGAGGAGAGGAGGAGACGGAGGAGTACGATTTTATTTTACTTGCATTTTTTAATCATCGATTAGTCACTTTTTTGTGATGGAAAAAAACCCACCAGGTCCATATTCTTCTGTTTTGACAATTTGCAAGTCTAATAGGGGAAATACTGATCTGTTATCTGAACTCTGGTTTCTTTATATATGTTCTTCTCTTCTATGATTGAGCCCATGTTTCTGCAAATAATTGACTGAAGGCTAATGTTTCAGTGTCTGTTTAGGGCAAATGAATGTTCTCTCTCTCTCTCTTCATCTCTCCTCACGTCTCTCTCTCTCATCTCTCTCCTCGAGCTTCATCTCTGTCCTCTCTCTCTCCTCTCTCTCTCCATCTCTCTCTCTCGCCTCTCTCTTCTCTCTCTCTCTCTCTCTGCGTGATTGTATCATACATGTGGGTGTGGTGTGTGTGTGTGTGTTTTGTGTGTGTGTGTGTGGTGTGTGTGTGTGGTGTTGTGTGTGTGTGTGTGTGTGTTGTGTGAGTGGTGGTGTGTGTGTGTGTGTGTTGTGTTTGTGTGTAGGTGTGGGTGTTCGTAGTGCGTGTCAGTGCGTGTGTGTGTGTGTCTGTGTGTGTGTGTGTGTGGGTGTGTTGTGTGTGTTGTGTGTGTGTGTGTGTGTGATGGTGTGTGTGTGTGTGTGTGTGTGTGGTGTGTGAGTGTGCGCGTTGTGCGTGCGTATGTGTGTGATTGTTTGTTGTTGTTGTCCTTGTTGTTGTTGTTCTTACTACCTGTTACTGATTTTTTTGCTTTGCATATTGCGTGGCGAGTTTTTGCGGTAAAAAAATTAGCTCTGAGTTCATATCTTTTTCGTGTCATTTTATGGGCGTTGTTTGCACACAGCGTTTATTCTAATTATCCGACCAAAGTATCCGGCTATGACCAAACGTTTGTTCTTTTTCTGGAATGGTTCTCATCTTTTTCACACAGATGGCGTGTTCAGGTATATAACGCGAGTGGGGCCATCGTACTACTATTGGGATTACAAAACACGATGGCGTTAATAGTCTTCAGATGTTAAATTCTATCACGATAAATAGCTTTGGCTTGAATACATTTTTCGTAATTCCAGAACGGTTCATTTTTTCTTGGAGTGGACCAGTTTCACTTGGCTCGGTCAGATGTACACGGCATACAGAACCCGTCCCCCACTGTCTATCGTGACACCATTCAGAACAGGTGACAAACACTGATTAGATACTCGCACTTCCCAAAATTGTTTAAAACAACGACAATAAACAAAATTGTGTGTGTGTGTGTGTGTGTGCTGTGTTGTGTGTGTGTGTGTGGTGTGTGTGTGAGTGGTGTGTGTGTGTGTGGAGTGTCGTGTGTGTGTGTGTGTGTGTGTGTGTGTGTGTGGTGTGTTGGTGTGAAACCAGATTATTTGATATGGTAATCAGAACAAAGTGGGCAGCGAAGAAGGCAAACAATGAAGCAGTTGACCGACTGTAGGAACTGTGCATACTAAGAAAAGAACTTTGGTTCCCCAGAAAGCCTTCGGTTTTTGCCATGTCTTTTGATCCCTGTGTTGCTGTAATCGAGATTGGATGAAAAAGACATATGCCATCATAATTCATCTAACCGTAATTACTGCCAATGGGTACAACAAACAATACCGCCAGAAGATTTATGTCTGTAAATTCCTCGAAATTTCCCTTTAAATTAATTGAAATAGTCATGGCTGATCTGTACAAATATACCAGATCATTATACATCAGCCTGATGTTCTGATGACTATAGTTTTAAATGTATAACGTATGTACTCGATGGCTATGGAAATAATATACCACCAACGATAACCACACACGAACGTCTGAATAACACGTGGGGTAGTTGGTGTAGGATTATGCGAGGTTTAACTGGACCGAGACCAGAAATATTATCGTCAGATGGTGAATCACAGTAGACATGACAAAGAAAAACGAACAAAGTGAGCCAGCAAATGAATCGCCGAATGCTTGAACTGGTAGTTTGCAAATGCATTCTGAAGAGATGCGTACGTGATCGTTTGCGAAAAAGCCTGCCCACTTTAGATTACAACAAATTTCTAAAACAATTTTATCTGACAGTGACAAAAAACAACAGACACACATTGAACTCGTTCTTTATTTCTACGACGTGAAAAGACAATCGTACTGAGTAGGCGTCCTCAGAGAGCAGAGACAGAATAAATACTATATTAACACTGGTTTCTTTGACGTAACCGTTTTCATTCATCAGTCACTACGCAATATAGGAGACTGAATCCATCAAACTGATTCTATGAAGTAATATTGACTGATTCCTTCTAGGAATGCCCATATTTAGCTTATGAACATTGCTTCTGTGTACCAGACTGTCATGTATTGTACTTAACTCTTTTTGAATTTAAAAAACCGTAGTTTCAGCTGGAGATTTTAATATAAATGTAAATGAGGAGTAACAATTAATAAGTAGCATTTTCCGATCCACAGTAAACATAGAAGCAGTATCTTAGCAGCCATGGGGGGGGGGGGGGGGGGGTAGTTACTAGAATTGAATAGAACCAACAAGAACTAGCATGCAGCTGCAAGGCCATTGGTTGTCTACCCTTTTTTGACGATCTTTAATTTTGTTCAAGATTTTTAGTTCGAGTCATTCCGACGTTGCTGTGATCCCTTTTCTGACCGAGAGAAGGAGGTCGCTGGGATAACACCCAAACGGGTGACCCCCCAGCTTTGCCGCCGGGAGAAGGGGTCGCTGGATATACACCCCAAACGGTGTACCTCCAGCTTTGACCCGAGAGAAGGGGTCGCTGGGATATACACCCCAAACGGTGACCCCCAGCTTTTGACCCGCGAGAAGGGGTTCGCTCGATATACACCCCAAACGGTACCCCCAGCTTTGACCCGAGAGAGGGGTCGCTGGGATATACAACCCCAAACGGTGACCCCCGAGCTTTGACCCGAGAGAATGGATTCAAAGTGAGGACCCCTCAGCTTTTGAGACCCGAAGAAGGGGTTCGCTGGGATATACACCCCCAAAGGGGGACCCCCACACTGGCACATTGTGTGTGGCTGCAGGGAGGCTGGGTAACCAGCTGCCGCCTTTAAACTGGTCAGAGGATCACCGAATCGGTGCGGCGGTTTGGAGAATGGCCTTTATTAACTTTAGGTCTGAAAACAAAACAAAACAAAACAAAAAACAAATCTGCATCATTTCTTCTTTTCGTTTTTTTTTTTTTTCCATCCCTATTTTTACCCCACCTTCTTTTTCACTTCCCGTGAGCTTTTTAGCCCATTTCAACTCTTTGGTATGCGCTATGCTGTAATAAACCTTGCGTTGCCTGTAAGTAAGGCCACCAAAAAAAAAGAAGTTAACAATACCAATGTTTCTTTCCTTAAATCTTGATGATATCCCTTGTTGCAAGTGCTTCCTGGAGTAATACTTCCTTATGTTTGTGGAGAGAGTGTAGGACCTCTGTCCCACCTTCCAAAATGTGTGCTGTGTCAGATAGCGAGAGTTCCAGGACCCTGTGTTTCCCATGGTATTTTAAAATTAGAGAGAATTCCCAAAGTTAAAATACAAAGACTTCTGTGTCCAGGCCTGTTTCTAAAAACAGGTTCGCTCATTAAATTCTGGTGTTTCTTTCTCATGGAGGTAGTGTGAGGCATCAGCTGTCTAATCTTTTTTGGCTCGGTGTGTTATTTTGTTTCGAGATTTTTTCTCCGAGTCAGACTGATTGGATTAGTGACCCGTCCCATTTGAACTGTGGAAGTGTGGAAGATTATTTCCGCTCAGAGTGTATCTAAAACCAAAATGGGCAGGTTTTGTTTAAAAACAAGTTTTCATATTACCGTATCCAAACCTCTACCACCACCACCACCATCCACCAACATCATCATCATCGTCGGTCGTCGTCTTTGTTGTCGTCGTCGTTATCATCATCATCAGCATCAGCAGCACAGCAGCAGCAGCAGCAGCAGCAGCATCAGCAACATCATCATCATCATCACCACACCACTCACCATCACTACCACCCCACCACCACCACCTCCATCATCATCATTACATCATCATCCATCACCATCCTCATTATCACCATCATCATCATCATACCACCACCAGCACCGTCCCACCAACACCGTACCGCTTTTAGTCATAGTCACACTACGCACAAATGCACGCAAGCACATCCATGATAGCATTTAACCTGCGTGCGCACGCTAGTCACTCCACGACAACCAGAAGGGACCGCAATCTACACTTTCCTTTTCTTTCTCCCCTCCTTAGTGGGGAACAATCTATTGAACAATTGATCCACAACACAAGCCAATGGTGCTTGACCATTACACATTTTTTTAAAACCAATCTCTTCATTCAGCCACTCCTTCCTAGATAGATGGACAAATATTCCACATATTCATTTAGTTTAATCACAATTTTTTATCGGTGATCGTCTGCCTCCCAAGGGGAGACAAATTCGCACACGTAATTCATAGACCAAAAGCTTTTCAATGATTCTTTCCTTCCCAATGGGGAGACCAATTCACACAAACTAAATTCATAGTCAAAATCTTTTTCAATGAGTCTTTCCTTCCCAATGGGAGACAATTCACACAACTACCAAAAAACAATGAATGCTACAATTGCAGAAAATGTCCAAGACATAACCCAGAGCCCCAGGGAACAGTAAAAGTAATGATGATAGACCAGCCACGACGCTCGTTCACTCATGAACTTCTTCCACGACTTAGCCGCAGTCCTGCCGCAGCTTCTCGTCTAAATTCTCCAGCCCACTGGAGATAGTCTGGTGCTGCCTCACTACCACCCAGGAACGCTCTCTGGTTTCCTTTTCTTTAAGAACATGTAGTGCTTGCCACAGCCACACACGGCGGGGGTGGGGGGGGGGGAGCGGGGGGGGGGAGCCTTGAAACACGAATGAAGTTCGTGGTAAGTAATTTATTTCAGGATTTGAATTATAAATTCTTTCTTTTTTATTTTCCTATAGTTTACCCTTGTTTTCCTTTTCTCCCCATCTGTCTATACTTCACCCTGGAGTAGATATGCAGGTCACAGGTGCCATTCCCCTTCCGTCAAATCCACCTGTCTGGTCAACGTCGCAGGCCATCTCTTGGCTAATACCTATATATCCTTCTTTCTTCACTTCCTCCTGACTACGTATTCAGTGAACGCTACACATGACCAGCCCATGGTTAACTTTTGCCAATGGGTAATCTTCACACCATCTCACTGAGCTGATCTCACCCAATGGTCAATCTTCACCCATCTCACTGGGGGATGATTCACCCAATGGTCATTCTTCACCCATTCTCACTGAGTGCGATTCACCAATGGACAATCTTCCCCATCGCACTGAGTGATTCACCCAATGGTCAACCTTCGTCATTTCAACTGAGCGATCCTCACAGCTGATAGACAACGTCCCCGACCTGTTAGGCCACGCTGTATTTATCTCCTTTAAAAAAACCCTTTCCTTTTTCTATTACACCAGGGAAATAATTCCATATCAAGCAGGTCTAGTATGTGATGGAACGTTATGACAATCATGATCACCTTCTTTTTCATCCTTCTTCTTCTTTTCTTCTTCTTCTTCTTTCTTCTCGTTCATTTCTTCTTCTTCATGACTATGTATGAATAGCAAGCCTGCTGCTGTTGCTGTTGATGATCACAACCTCTTATAATGTTTTTGTTTGACCATCTCTCCCTGGGGTTCATCAGTTGTGTCCATTGTTTTGCGGTTTACTTTAGATCTCTGTTTCTTATTTGTTGTATAATGATTATATTAAATGATCTTCGAGAAAATACTTGATCTTGTTTCGTTTCTGTCTTTGTTCTTACCCCTCTTTCTTTTCTTTCTTTCTTCTGTCTTTTCTTTCTTTCTTTTCTTTCTTTTTCTTTCTTCTCTGCCCCCCCCCCCCCCCTCCCTTGGATTTGTTTGATTGTGGTTTTATTGAGTGATTTATTTTTGGTAAGAATACCTGCTATTTTGTGTGGTATTTAAGGACCGGTGATTTTAACTGAAAATATGTTTTTGTTTAATAATGTTGCAGTTACTCGTTCGTGTATGCTGCTGATAATACTTTTGAGCGGAATGAATACAGCAAACTTACCAAAACTCGTGTGATTGAAGGAGGCAGAATTAGGGTAGAGACAATAGTTATAGTGAGTAATAAATGACACATTTTTACATTACAGGCTGTTATATGCGTACTATATTTTCAATTGTACCAGGGCAACCCCTGAAGCCAAATTGGTTTGTTACTTTATATTATTGCAGAAAAATTGTCCCAATCTCTTTGCGGCAGAGTCATTCACTGACAGAGACAAAAAGGTCCATTTGTCATCTCGTATGTCAATGTAATATTATAATCTGAGGCTAATGCAGGCCTACTATGGAGTATGATATCCAATACTCTATTCATCGGTGATGTCTTCAAGTGCATTATTTGTGCGAGGTAAATATGCTACTATGTCAAGTGGCCTTCGTTATAATGGCAAACCTGGTGTTATACACAAAACTATTGTTCTCTCGCTGAAAATCTGAAGCACCAGGAAAACATGTGTTGTACACCAACCGAAACCTTGTCCCAAAGAAATAGTAAAACCAAAGAAATTAAATTAAACGAAAGAGTTGGTATATGAGCAGAGCGGTATGAACTGTTAACAAGAAATAATAATATTGGTGGTACTTCCCACTGAGCTAAGATCGGGGATAAATGGCAGTGATACATGGAAGATCAGATACAGAACGTGCATATCAAGAACAGAATGTGGTTCCAAATCACATGCGTGTCAGAGCAACGTCTTTTCACTCCGGCGTAAACACTGACCGACGATGACCGTTCTGCGCCATAAATTCCATCTGACGTAAATTTGATCACTGGTTACCATAGGTACACAGACACCCCTATCACAACAAAAAGTCCGGCCAGGAGAATTCCAAAGAGATTCCGTCGAATGCATCAATTAGATCTTTGTTTCTAGTAAAATTCACATGGCATAGTATGTGTCAGATGAACCGTCCCCGTTTGAGGGATGAACAATATTAAAACCAATACGACTTTTTACCACTTGTTGCAGGATTGTCACTAAAACACCCCATAAGATGACCACATGAGCAGCGCGATGTATAGTGACTGTTGTTCTTGTTTCGTCTAGCATTCGTTGAGCTCTAAATGGACTGACAACACACAAACAACGTTCGATAGCACTTAAAGTGGACATGAAACGAGAAACGAAAACACAGCAACCAAAGAATTGAATCAATGTTGTTATACAGTACTTAGCAACGATAAGATTGAATGTTTGTATTCAAGATGGTGCGTATATTCTGTCTACATGCACTCAAATGAATTGCAATGACAATACCTCTAGACACGTGACGAAGAAAAACTAACACAAATTGGATTCGTTCTTGATTCCGTGGTTTCCAGAAGATGATCATGTTGATCACATTAACGGTCAACGCAAATAATGACACAGAGTCGAACGTACACTCGATAAGTTCTCTGAACTGTTTTTGAAGTAGCCGTAGGAGATAGGGGTCTTCAGTCTGGTTCCACGGAGTGGTTTCTGACACAGAGGAAGCTGACATCTCCCCGTACTGTCCTTAATGTTCTTATGTTCATTTCGTTCATTTCCTTTCCTCAAATCAATCTGTGTAGCTTATGTTTGGTAGCAGAATACAGTCAGTAGCGACTGAAGTGTCCGGGGGAGATGTGGTCACATCAATTTTAAGCTTCAGTTGAGGTCAACATGAAATCCACAAAATTGGGCGAGTCTTTTCATGCAATGTTAGTGGCCGATAAAAACAGACGAAATATGTAACTATGACATTTATGAACCCGACATACAGAACAAATGCAGTTTGAGGAATTAAAGATGGCGACAAAATATCCAATATTTGGAAAAGCGACCTGAGGAAAAAAGTGATATATAAGGGAAGGACAAGATTACAAAAGAAGGAGGGTCATTCTCTGTTTGGAACATTTTCTGACAAAACAAAGGCTTCAAAATAACATCAAGACATAAAAGCCAGCCACAACCACCATCAAACCCAACAACAGTGAACCGATACAACACACGACACACACAAACACACACACACACACACACCCCGACACACACAAACCACAACACACACAAACACCCACACACACACACAGCACAACACACACACACACACATACACACACATACACAACAACACACACACACACACACACACCACACACACACACCACAACACACACACATGCAACACACACACACACACACACACACACATACGCACGCACGCACGCACGCACGCCCACACACACACACACACACACACATCACACACCCACACAGATGGAGGGAGGGAGAGAGTTTTCGGTCTAATTTGATGATAAGCGCCCTGTTTCGAAGATCGAAAATCAGTCAGAATGACTACAACTGAAACCAATTTATCAGCATGCTTAATCATGGTTATACTGACAATTAAGAAATGTTTATAACAGAATATCAACATTTTTCATTCAATGAAAAGGAACATAATTAACGACACAAAAACACACGGGGTGGGGTGGGGTGGGGGGGGGGGGGGGGGGGGGGGGGGGCTACACACACACACACACACACACACCACACACACACACACGACACCCACACACACACACACACAATCACACAACACACACACACACACACACCACGCACGCACTCAACGCAACGCACGCACACACACAGACACACACAGACACACACCACCCCACACACACACACACACACACACACACACACGACCCACACACACCACAGCACACACACACACACACACACACACACACACGCCTACACGCCAACACCCCCCCCCCCCCACACACAACAACACACACCCATAAATACACACCAACACACTAGCACGCACGCACGCACACGTACGCATGCACCACACACACGCAACGCACACACAACACACACACACACACACACACACACCACAAACACACCCACACACACACAAACACACACCACCCCCACCACACACACACACACAACCACACGACCCTCATATACTGTAGCACACGTACACACTTGCACACAGGCTCTCACAAACACACCGCATAGACTCGCAACATACGCGCGCTCAACGCATACAACTCACCTCACACTCCCTAACACACACACACACACCACATCACACAACACACACACACACTTATTCGCACGCACGCACTGCACGCACGCACACACAGCACACACACACACACACAGTACACACACACACACACAGAGAGGGAGGGAGAGAGTTTCGGTCTAATTGATGATAAGCCCCTGTTCGCAAGATCGAAAATCAGCAGAATGACTAACTGAAACCTAATTATCATCAGGCTAAGTCATGGTTATACTGACATTAAGAAATGATAGGACAAATATCACCATTTTCTCATTCAGATGAAAAAGGAACATAATTAACACTACAAAAACACGCCCAACACACACACACACAACCACACACTACACACACACTCACCACACACAACACACAACACACACACACACTACAACACACACACACAACAACACACACAGCCACACCCACCACACGCACGCACTCACAGCACGCACGCACACACACAACACACACACAACCACACACACACACCACACACACACACACACACACACACACACAACACACACACACACACACACACACACACACACGCCTACACGCCAACACCCACCCCCCCCCCCCCCCCCACACACACACCCACATAATACACACACACAAGCACCAGCGCACGCACCACACGCATGCATCGCACACACACGCTGCCACACACACACACACACACACACACACACACACACAACACTCAACAACACACCAAGCACACACACGCACACACACATACACACACACTCATACTGTAAGCCAACGTACACACTTGCACACACTCTCCAAACACACGAATACTCGCACACAAAACGCGCGCCTCACGACATACAGCTCACCCACACTCACACAACACACACCAACACACACACACACACACACACGACACACACACACCACACACACACACACACCCACACACACACACACACATATACACACACACAACACACACACACCACACACACACACACACATCACACACACACACACACAACGCACGCACGCACGCCCGCACGCACGCACGCACGCACCGCAGCGGGGGGTTCTGTGACACAACAACACACACACACACACATGCACACACACAGATCCCACACAGCGCGAGAGAGAGTATAGAGAGAGAGAGAGAGAGAGAGAGAGAGAGCTGCCCACTATATACAATCTTGTATCCCATTGGCACCTTTGCACCAGATACTCCTCCCTCTTCAAACATCAAAGCAATAAGCATATAGACACGATATTTCTTTTTTTACACACACAAACACAAGCACACACCCACACAAGCACACCCCCCCCCCTCCCCCACACAGCACAACACACACGCTAAGGCCGCATAAATACTGGTATCTAGAAACATCAATTCTGTACGACCACTTGTATCTCTAATACATGGGAGTCAAGATCGAACTGCTGATATATCACTGTGCGTCAAGAGTCGAACAGCTTATGGGTGTACAATCACAGACACGAGTGTAAATTGCTGGCATTGATAGCGCGTAAATAAATCGTTACTGAATCAAACCAAAATATAAGGTTCTCCGCTCAACTCCTCCCGCCACCCGAATACCCACGCCTCCTTACATGTGTTATTATAGCAGTTCCAATCAACGATGTCTGATACTGGTATGTGTTTAGCAAAGATACTTTTCAGTCCTTTTTGAAGACAACGATTTTTCGCTTTTCGATAATCAAAATGCGTGTAGCAAGAAAAAAATATCTAAAACTTTTTAGGGAGATAAGCTATGAATCATCGGTGTTTGGGTATGTTTTAAGAGAAAAAGGGTGGGGGGGTGTGGTGGTGGGGTATGATGGCGGGGCGAACATCCAACATGTAAAAACCATTTCCCAGAGAAGAAAATGTGGACTACGACACCGCCAGAATAGAAGAGGGAAAACACGGCGAAAGATGAACTAACCAATGTTCAATGTAGAACGGAAGCTTGAAAAACGCCATCAGAACTATTTGTCCGTGAAAACGGTAGTGATACACATCGTGGGAAAGACACATAGGGGAAGGTGTCGTATAACACCAATTCTTTGTTATGATAAGACAAAAGAAAACACGGGATAAGAATAGATAATTATGTGGGATTCTCATAAAAATTGTGAACTCATTACTGAAGAATTAAGATTCGGGGGGTCTGGATTTCAGGGCTAAATACTACTTAATATATGAAATTAGACCTGCTTATTACAGATACATAGAGACAGTAGGGTTGATTCTGCCACATGATTTGCAATTCCCAACATAGATGGTGAGATGCAGGCTCTTTGCCAGAGGATATCTGTAGTGCTTTAGCGCATAGCTGAAAGGAATGGAACAGATGTGAATCGATTGGTAACAATAGCTTTAAAAGGAATGTAACAGATGGCTAACCATAGCTTTAAAAGGATGGAACAGGGAGAGACATAACCATATCTTTAAAAGGAATGGAACAGATGAATAACCATAGCCATTAAAAGGAATGGAACCAGATGAAATAACATAGCTTTAAAATGGAATGGAAACCATTGATAGCCATAGCATCCTAAAGGAATGGAACAGATGAATAACCATAGCTTTAAACAGGGCAATGGAACAGATGGATAGGCCTAGCTCTAAAAGGAATGGAAACAGATGATAACCCTAGCTTTAAATGGAATGGAACAGAATGCGATACCATAGCTCTAAAAGTGAATGGAACAGATGAATAACATAGCTTTAAATGATATGGAACAGATGGATAGCCATAGCTCCTAAAAGGAATGGAAATTTGGCACCCTTCTCAGGTCAGTGATGCAGTCGAAATATAGGAAATGGCTTGGAACAGTACGAAAACAGCATCGATAACCTTCTAAAAATAAACAATTGAAAAAATACAGATTATACACACACACAGCACACGACGCACACACACACACGACGTGAGGCAAAACCACACGACACACACACACACACACACACCACACACACACAGGCACACAGCACTACACCAGGGCACCACACACACACAAGCACACACACACACACACACATCACACATTCACACACACACACACACACACACGCACGCACGCACGCACGCACGCACGCACGGCGGCGCACGCACGCCACGCACGCACGCACAAAGCACACTCACACACACACACACACACTCACACACACACACACTCACACACACACCACACACGAGCTTCACTAACGTACACTCCCACACACACACACACACAACAGAGAGAGAGAGAGAGAGAGAGAGAGAGAAAGAGAGAGAGAGAGAGAGAGGAGATAGAGAGAAGAGAGAGAGAGCGCAGTAAGTGTGTTCCACAATGGGAAAGACGAGCGCGTGGTCATGTTATGTTAGTTGTGACCAATTAAACTCTGAAACACTGACGATTACATATACAAATTTTAGCAGGAAAATAATGTGAAGTAGTATTAACATAAATAAATGAGGAGCAGTCTGTCTGTCTCTCCTCTCGTCTCCTCTCTCTTCATCTCTCCATCTCTCGTTCTCACGCTCTCGTCTCTCGAACCTCAGATCGTCTCTCTCGATCGTCCGTCTGTCGTCTCTCTCATCTCATCCACAGGAAAGTGAAGAAGTCGTTGCTGGTATTAAACAGTAAAATTGATAGGAAAGAGTGCAGGACCAGATAGAATCGTAGCAGAAATTTGACAGAATGCAACACAACTGTAATGCGATTTCCTTGTTCATGGTATTTTGCCCAACATTTTGCTAATGGTATCTTGTCCGATCAGAGTGGAGGCGTTAAAATCAATTATTTGTACCAATTCTAAAAGGAGACGTGAACTATCCCGCGACAACCTATCGTGGAGTAATCACCTTACCCAAGCATTCTTAATAAAATCAACGCTCACATACTAGATACAAGATTTACGGGAATGGGGTGAAACTGAGAAAAAATAGTGGAGGAACAGCAGGATCTAGAACCAGTTACGTACCATTAGAACCATATATTTACACTATATTCTTTGATTCAAAAACATCTACATTGTAAGTCGAAGCTCTACGCTGCATTTATAGATTTCAAGAAGGCATTTGACTCGGTAAATCGGAATGCTCTGTGGAATGTACTTCGTAAAAGTAGTGTTAATAGTAAATTGTGCATGGCTATTAGAGGGTCTACAACTCAGTGCTGGCATGTGTGCGTGTGAAGAGTGAATTCTCAGATTATTTTTATTGTCCAAATGAAGTAAAACAAGGATGCTTGTTGAGTCCACAGTTGTTTTCTTTTTTTCATAAACGAACTGGCTGTGGAATTGTCCCGCAAAGGCAGACATGGTATCCAGATAATACCTGGAGCAGTTGAATTAGTTTTATTACTATATGCTGATGATGTTGTTCTTCTGTCCGGAACAGTTGTAGGTTTTGCAAAACCAACTAAATGTATTGAAAAAAGAAGCAAATCGCTTAGGTTTATAAGTTAACTTGGATAAGATAAATATAGTGGTCTTTAGAATGGGTGGCCACCTATCAGTGTGTGAAAAATGGTCTTATGGAAATGCAGACGTTCAAGAAGTTAATTCATATAAATATCTTGAAATGATATTTTCAACAAAATTAACTTTCCGTTACGCATGGGAAAAATCTCTAACAAAAGGGAAAAAGTACTGTTGAAATTCTGAAATCCTGAGAAAACTGAATCGTACAGACTAGTATATTTTGGAAAATGTTTGATACACAGATAAAAACTCTTCTTACATATGCAGCTGAAATTTGGGGCTTACATGAAAATTCGATGATGGAAAAAGTACATATGTATGCTTGTCACGACCGACCCCTGGAGGTCTGCCCTGACAGGATCGGTCTAGAAGGGAGTGAAGGGAGTGACTGACCTCACAAGCTCCGCAAGAGAACACACAAGAAAGATTACAATACAATACACCATTTATTCACACCAACACACACATAGTCACAAATAAGCATTTCAACACACACAACATACACATAGTCACAATTGAGCATTTCAACACACACAACATACACATAGTCACAAATAAGCATTTCAACGCACACAACATACCCATAATTATAAATAAGCATTTCCAACACACATTCCTTTTTGTCCTTCACGTTGTTCCCCCACCCTGCCTCTCCAAAGTCCACTGGGAGTATCGTGTCGAATCGGGTGCCCCAAACCGGGTCTGTTCTTGAATAAAGTCTTTCAACGCCGACACCCTTAGCACCCCCACCCCCCCCCCCCCCCCCCCCCCCCCCCCCCCCCCCCACCCCCAAATGGCACGACACAGAGCTAACCACACTGGTCACATGGGCTGTAGGAAGTCCGAGGACAGTGTAGAACACATCCCGTCGGACGAGGCGTAGTCGTTGAAGGTCCCGGACAGGGGGTAGGACCATCCAGCGATGACCGCGTGCTCCTCACACTGCGGCCTAAAGAGCGTAAGCCTCGGGTGAAGCCCCGGGAGGAGAGAAAAGAAGGGAAGGAACTGGAAGGAAAGAAGGGTTACTAGAACCCCGCCGTCAGTACGGTTTGAAATATGCTGCTAAATCCTAACAGCCACTCGCATGAAGGGCGAGGGAGGTGTTTGCTGAATACATTAGTAGCACCAGCTTAACACAGACCTGAGCATAAAACAGTAAACAAACCAAATGAGGAATGTTCGCTAAAGGTCTTCTCACACGAAGCAGGCAAGAGATTACATTAAATTAACGGCTAAACAAACGAATAGCAATTTATATCTTCATCCTTCCCTCACTCACGTTCAACATTTTCCTTTCTTAGGAATTGAACTTGAAGAGTACAGCAACCATTGCTTTACAAATTCTACCACATTTACAAATAATCATAATTTAATGGCACGATTATCCTCACATTTTATAGTAACATTTCAAAATAACACAATTCTCCAACCACGCATCCAAACGACTAATCGTGCGTACGCACGCTCGCAAACACAAAACACTCGTTCCCCTTGCATACACAAACAGACGGTGGCCGAAGAATACGAGACCGGCGATTGTGACAGGGGCGGACGAGCGAGACCAAGCAAGTCCCAACCCTAAATCACCAGGTTCTCCCCCATCCCCACCGACTACCGCATCACCAGATGCATTGAAAGGAGAGATAATTTTGGATTTAATTTTGAATGGCCAGGTTAAAGATCAAATTAACCAGAGAAAAGTGGTCTCAAACAATATTTCTTTTATAATTTTGAAACCAAAAGGAAATTGTGCAAAAGAGAAGAATTAGCCGGCTAACAAAACAAAAAAAAAACAAACCACGAAACTGATGCTTACCAGCTACCCGTGGGTGACCCAAGAAAGTGGCGTCTGCCCTCTGTCCAGTCGAGAGGACCAGCCGAGCAGATGCGGAAAACGATGACGTCCCTCCCCTACAGGCCGACTGCAGGAATGAAGGTACCGACCGTACCTTCGGCGATGTGGTAGAGAACCAGAACCGGAGCGGGCGCTCCCAGGGACATCTTCCGCTCGAGTGAAGTGAAAACCTGCCTAACCGATGGCAGCCAACATGCCACCCTACGTCACAGAGTGAGAATACCTCAAGCTAAGAGGAATGCTGCACGTGCGGCAGGTAAAAAGACAGGTGAGAGGCCGATAGAGACAGCCAGTTCAAGAGAAAGGTACCAGCCACCCGTGAACCTGCAGGATGAATTGCACGGACAGTGAAATTAGAGAGAGAAGAGGAGAGAGAGAAGAGAGAGAGAGAGAGAGAGAGAGAGAGAGAGAGAGAGAGAGAGAGAGAGAGAGAGAAAGTAAACCTAACCTGAGCTGAACGACATTAAGGTGCAAACACACCACAAGCCACATTAAGGGACTGATACACGACAACAACAACAACAATAAATAAATGAATAATTCTACCACCCTAGATGGGCCAATCGTCATAGCCTCGTGACAATGCAATGAAGCGTTTCCTTCAAGTACCTATTCATTCATCCGACACCGTTTTATATGGAGAGATGGGCAGATACCCTTTTTTTTTTACATAAGTACATTTGTGAAATGTATTAGGTACTGGTTGAAGATCTTGAAGCTATCCCAGTCCCGTTTTAGCAGACAAGCCTATGACATGATCCTTTTAGAAATGGAAAAAGGTAAAGAAAACTGGACTCATAATGTAAAGAAAGTCCTTTTAGAATAGGGTTTTGGAATAGTGTGGATGGCCCAGGAAGTAGGGAATGAGCAACAGTTTTATTGCGGAATTTAAAGACAGGTTATTTGTTCTTTTAAACAGAATTGGAACTCATATATGGAAAGCAAAGAAACATATCGCTGGTTTTTTCTCATTTAAGAATGTGTTTCATTTTGAAAAGTTTCTCAATGTCATAACAGATAGATGGCACAGAATAAATTACGCAAGATTCAGATTGAGAACTTTAGGTTTTAATGCGAACAAAAAATGGTTTGAATGTGAAACATCCACAGAATCTCCTTGTCCTGCATGTAGACACATTATTGATGACGAAGAACACTTTCTGTTCCACTGTACTGCTTATACTTTTTATACAAAAGTGCGGACAAATTGTTCACTTTTCCAGTTAGATATAGCAAAAAGACAAAATGTTGCTGTCGTGTTATCATCAGATGATGAACTTGTAGTTGCGAAATTCATCGCAGAAGCATTGAAAATTAGACAAATGAAGGATAGTGAAATTTA